>JASDQU010738850.1:137701-147879 GCA_032191745.1 Picea mariana
ACAAGTTAAATAATTAAATTCTTCTTTACCTTTTATCCACAGATTTTATTTAAGTTCTTACTCTCTTCATTTTACCCAAAAATTTATGAAGTCCACAATTATTGCTTAAGTGGTTTTTATTTTAAACTTTATCATTTTATTTTTTTAGAAAAATTTTCCTAAGGGTAGACAAAATTTTACCCCTAGCAAAGTTTTAAACTTATAACTTATATTCTGGACTGGGCGACACTTAATTAGGGGAGTCGTTTTTTTTTTTTAAATTTCTTAATGAGATATTCATCTTAGGGGCATCTAGGTTCGTTCCTTTAACATCACCAACACGACGTGCCCTTCAGGACACACTATGTGCTCCAAGTGTACCACTCGCCTCTTTTGTTTCTTTCACGCGATGTGCCCTTCGGGACGCACCACGTGCTCCAAGAGTGCCACTCACCTCTTTTGTCTCTTTTGCGCAACGTGCCTTTCAGGATGCACTACGTGCTCCAAGAGTCCCACTCACCTCTTGACTGATTGGTAGACATCAATAACCCCTGTAGTCAACATTCCGCTAGGTGAACTTGTGGGAGACTAAGGGCTTCTAAGGAATAAGGCCCCCGCCTTATTGCGTGCCCCTTAGAATCATCGCGAGTGACTGTCGCAGTCTTCCCTCGCGGCATCGTGGTTCCTCTCGAACTAGGTAATCGTTAACCTACAGTTCGAGCCACGGCAGGAGTGCTAGTAGGCTGTGGCAGGGATGATGTCTAGACCTCTCCCTCAACCTCTCTGGTAGTCGTGTGTGGCCCCTTTACTCCATATGTGAGTCTGTTCGGCAAGCTATCGTCAGCCTGCATCATCAACAATCATGTTAGACATGTTCACATCATATCATCTAATCAAATGTACTAAAATCATAGTAAAACAATCAAACCCCAATAGCACACTCCCTGAATCGATCCGGAGTCCAAGGGTTCCGTCGATGCCTCTGCATCCTCAAGGTCCAAAACCCTGCACAGTCAGTAAAACTGATTCAATAGCGCATGTCTATGTCAATGCAGTAAAACATCATGTCATCTATCATAACGCATCATAATCAAAGACAAATGTTTTAATATCATAATAGTTTGGATCACTTGCGAGCAAGTGTCCTCAAAGAATAAGTTTTCTCAATGTGCTAGAGAGGGATGTTACATTAGCACACAAGACTGATACAATATTAACATATTGTTAGCAACATTCCCAACGATACTCGTTGTTAATCATAAGGTTTAACATGTTGGGAACCATAAAATATGCCCTTATATTGGAGTGGAAAGCATATACCATTACACACATATAGTTCATAACCCTAACTGATTGGAGACATGACCCAACAATAAATTAGTTTGAACATTGTTTAATGGAGGATGTCAGTCCAACATTTAACCCCTGGCTAAACCATTAATGAAGACCTAAACTGTACCTCCCAAAATTGACACTTCAACCACCACAACCAATGTAAACTCACCATATCCATGGTTTCACATGGAAAGTTTACTTGCGTGTACCCACTGTGTTACTCTTCTAACGAGACCCGAGGTAATGCTCATTGTAACAATTGTCTCTGCACAAAAATTTTCTTTTCTCTGCATGCTAACCTTGCCCCTACTCTGCATGGTTGGTGACAATGGAAGCTCGGCTCTGGTAAACCACAATGGGAGAAGGCAACACATTTTGGGTTCCTCTTCCGCGTAAGGTAAGCAATATTTCACTACTCTAGTACTCTATAACTCATGAATAACACTTTCTTTGGAAATGTATTAGCATTTTGCCTCCGTAAATGTTTCCTCCTTGGGATCTTCTAGGTTTTGAAGTTCTCGGGAATGGGGTTAGAGTATGTCTCAGGTTGGATGTTTTTCTTCTAACCTTCATGACTTACGGTTCTCTTTTGGTCACAAACGTTTTAACAACTAACTGTTGGTATTCTTTTTGTATTTTCCTATATGCACCGTTATGGCAATGATAGCCCTACCATTTACCCATATCTGTTTAGTTTGTTCTCTATGGAAAAATCTCGTAAATCCATACCATGTGTGAGATATATTGACACTGTGAAATTCGTAAGTAAGTTCTGGAATTTATGTTAGCATTCTGTGGACAAAAGTAATGGGTACTCTGTGAAATCATAAATGTATAGTTTCATTTTATTCCTTGTAGAGTTCTACTCGGTGTGTTTGTTTTTCTACCCCGTGGTACTTGTATAGATAACAATTCAACGTATATCTAATTTAATGGTTAATAAGAACATAGTAGCAGTCCTATTTTTTCTTTATGCATGAACACACACATATATATATAAGTATACACAATCATTTATATATATGCATGCCCTACTTAATGATTATTAGGAACATACAACAGTTCTTTCATTTTTTTTTATATATGATTACATATGTATGTGTATACAGTCATCACATAAACCATCTCATTCCTGACAATTAATAATCAAACAAAATATTAACAAGAATACAAGAAAAGGTACATATCTGAAAATCTGACGCTGGGACACAAATGGAACAACCACGTTCCACCCAACTGTAGAACAGAACAACCAAGTTTACATGCTATGTCTACCCCCTAGCCTGACCATGAGTCCATAAGGGAAAATTGAAATGATCCTCCTTAGCTACAGTCACCTTTCACAGATAAGAAATTCCCTTGCCTCGCACTAACAATGTTCATAACAACAAGTAGTTTCCTTCCTCCAACATACTAAGCAACATCCTTCCTCCTCCATATGTTGTATTTATATTCATCTTGTGCCTAGGTCTTTCCTTACCTCCTTGGGAAATTCACAACTTTACAAATTTCTGATTTTAGGGGCTGCTTGTGGTCAAATCCCAAATTTTTCACTTGTAAAAATTGGCCTTGAGGCAACTCAAATCTGTTCCCCACTCATGGACTCATGGTCAACTATTTTTAACCTGGCTGTTCCATTTGTTTTCCATCATTTAATTTATAAAATGTTTGTCCTTCACATGTGTCATAATCAAAGAAGTTAGTTGGGCAAGTCAAATATTTGACCAACAATCATAAATAATTAATTACAATAATAAAATTCCAAATTCGTATTTGCCATAAATGGAAAAAAATTCCAAATCCAAATTTTTCAAAAACCGAAATTTATTCCCAAGTACACTTTGAATTTAATATTCTGAGATATTTTGGGGGATATTACATCCTCTCCCCTTTAAGTACAACACTGCCCTCAATGTTCATTCCTTTCTCGAAATAGGTTTGGATAAGATTTAAGAAAATCTTCCTCCAATTTCCAAGTGGCCTCCTCAGGACTAAAGTTCTTCCATTGCACTTTTACTTGGGCGATGGCTCTGTTCTATAGTATTGTTTCTTTCTTGTCCAGAATGCGTGGAGGTTCCGCTTGGAACTCGCCTTATGGTTCCATCTGCATAATGTTCCAATCAATGATGTGAGTAGGATCATGAATATACCTTTTCAATAAGGAAACATGAAAAACATTATGAACTTTTAAATTTGTAGGAAGTGCTCGTTGATAAGCCACAGGTCCAATTCAAGCTACGATATCGAAGGGGCCACACAACCTGGGCCCCAACTTTGAACAATTTCCTAGCTTTAGAGAGATTCTCCTTGATTTGAATTTCAGATATACATGGTCCCCAATTTGAAATTCTTGGTGTCTTCTTTTTAAATCTGCGTAGCTTTTCTGTCGGTCTTGGGCCTCTTTCAAATTATAATGTACCCTTTTTACCATTTTCTCCATTTCCTGTATTATTTCCTATCCCATCATAAGTCTATCAACTGGATTATCCCAACTAATCAGAGTTGTGCATTTCCTTCCTTATAGTGCTTCGAAGAGACTCATCTTAGCTGATGTCAGATAGCCATTATTGTAAGCAAGTTGAACTAAGTGTAGGTACTCCTCCCACTTAGTTGGTTTCCTTCTCACGTACATTTGTAACACATCCTCCACAATTTGATTCGTTCGTTCAGTTTTCCCATCCGTTTGTGGATGGTAACTTGTGCTAAAATTCAGGTTAGTATCTAATCTTGCAAACAATTCCTTCCAAAATGTTGACGTAAATTTGACATCTCTATCCGAAATCACCATTTTAGGAATTCCATACAATCTAAATATTTATTTCATAAACATTTCAACGATATTAATTGCTTTATAAGTAGATTTCATAGGTATAAAGTGTGCAGATTTGCTAAGTTTATCAATCACTACCATAATCGAGTCATTTTGCTTTTGAGTCTTAGGAAAACATGTGATGAAGTCCAACGAGATAATCTCCCACTTCCATTCTGGTATAGGTAGCGGCGGTAGCATGCCAACTAGATGCTGAATTTTAGCCTTTACCTATTGAGAATCTAAGAATTTAGATAAGTATTCAACTGTTTCACTTTTCATGTTAGGCCAATAAAACATTTTTCTTAAGGCTGTTATCATTTTCTAGTATCCTAGATGACTAGAATATGGATTTTTGTGCAATTCATCTAGAATTGTTGACTTTAAATCAACAAAATTAGGTATGTACAACCTGTTTTTGAACCTTAGCAATCCATTTTTATCCAAACTCAGATCTGTTTTGTCCATTTTTTATACATTTCCCTATAATTATGTTGTTGTTTTGATGTATTTTTCATCATTACAACTTGCATATTTTATTCTTTGTTCGATTTCATTTTTTGATTTGCTAATACTTATCTCAAAAAGTCTGTTAGTCCTCCGACTTAGAGCATCTACAACTTTCTTTTCTTTTCCTTTGATGTGTCTTACATCGAAATAAAATTCACTCAAGAAGGCTAGCCACCTCGCTTGCCTTGCGTTGAGATCGAGTTGATTGAATAAAAGCTTCACACCACTGTTGTAGGTTAGTAGCATAAATTTTCTTCCCAATAAATAATGTCGCCAAATTTTTAGTGCATGAATAACAAATTCTAACTCCAAATCATGTGTGACATAGTTTCGTTCATGTTCTTTTAGTTTACGTGATTTGTAATATATGACATGTCTCTCTTGTGTTAGGAAACCTCCCAAGCCTTCTTTGCTTGCATCCATGCAAACTGAACAGTCTTTATCAGGATCCACTACCCTTAAAGTAGGTTTGCAATACTATTTTTAGATGTTCTTCATGTTTTTCTTCCATTTTCGAGTCAACTAAAATATAATCGATAACCACCAATACAAATTTATCCAAATATTGACTGACCATACTATTTATCAAACACATAAAGGTTGTTGGTGCATTATTCAGAACAAATAGAATGACGACAAACTCATAGTGTCTGTATTGTGTTCTAAATGATGTTTTATTTATATCTTCGTCTTGTATTATGACTTGGTGATAATCATACCTGAAGTATAACTTAGAGAAAATATTTTCTCCTCCCACTTGGTCAAATAGGTCATTAATTATGGGTAAAGGATACTTATTTTTAATCATCATCTTCTTTAATTATCGATAACAAATGCATAACCTCAAAGTCCCATCTTTATTTTTAACAAAAAGAATCGGTGCTCCCCAAGGCGAGACACTTGGTCTGATATATTATTTATCTAACAGTTCTTGCAGCTGAATTTTTAGCTCTATTAATTCGGGTAAACTCATTCTATAAGGTGCCTTATATATCAGGGCAGATACAGGTAGTATATTGATAGAGAAATCTATCTCTCTTCTTGGAGTCAGTTCTGGTATTTCGTCCACAAATACATCTCTAAACCCATGTAGGACTACAATGTCTTCTAGACTGGGTTTATTTTCCTTTTCTAACAGATTAGTTGCTTGAACAACATAAAATTGGGAACCCTTATTCATACATTTCTTAAATTGCATGGTTGATATTTGCCTAACTGAAATGGTTTTTTTGATCCCTTGTATTGTCCTAACTGTGTTGTTTTCATCTTTGTAAGTAAGTGACTTTTTGTAACAGTTCAAAATTACTTTATGTTTATCTAACTAGTCTAGTCCAATGATTATATCATAAGATCCCAAAGGTAAACCATTCAGATTTAACTTTATATTTTGTCCATCTATATTAAGTTCACATTCAAAAATGAAATCTGTTACGTTTCTCTTAGTCCATGTTGCTAATTGTACTAACCATGATTTAGCATGCTTTACTTTCTTGAACTTGTTTAATTCAGCTAAACTAGGTGTTGCTAGCAGCAAAAACCCCCCTATGGATACACCAGGGTTTACAATATATGCAGATCAATAACCATTTAAAAGTATCATAATTTTCTAAATACCCCAGACGTACCCCAGACTTATGCAAGAAAAGTAAAATGAGAAGGATCAGGTAATTGTACCTTTACTCCGCGTCTAGTGACGATCCTCCCATGCTTGAAGGCTTCGCTGACTGCAAACCTCCTCCCAAGGTTGGCCTTCATTCAAAGACAGACAAACATAAATATAAAAGAATACATTTTGTACATAAACAAGGGTTATATTTTATAATAAAAACATAAAACAAATGCAAACATTCGACACACCATGTTTTGGGACAGGAAAAGTACTTCTTTTATTGATAATACAATGATCACTTACAACCAAAGTTGACTACTGCTCCTCAAACTTGGTTCGGGCTCCTCTTCACCAAGCTCCAAGTGCACTTCCATTTATCTTTCTCCTCTCAACCTTCTTCTTGGGAAATGGAATGTGTTCTGATGGAGGAAAAAGGGAAAAATGAAGAATTATGAGGCAATTCTCACAACAAGGTTGCAAATGCTTGGGGAAAGGAGGGGATGTGAAACAGGCAGAGTTTCACTGTTCTTATGTCTAGATGTGGAATGAGACCCCAACACCTCCTTTTATATGACAAAATGATGGTTATTCGGTTGGGTGACGGGGTATAGGTGGTGGATTAGTTGGGAAACTACCCAATAGCCTGTAATCTTAACGAATTCCTTGCAAATTTTTAATTTTTGCAAATTTTACAAGTATACTCAGGCTATAGTGGTGCAACATGCATACGTATGCAATTTTTAGTGGTGCAACAAGTGTGTGTACGCAGGCATTAGTGGAGCAGGGTGTGACTTAAAAAATTCAGTTTTTAAGAAGAGCAATTCAGTGATGGCTTGGAAAAAAATACAAGTAAGAGGGCCAAATGCCAGGTATGCATGTGTAGAGAAATTTAGGGTTATGATAGATGCCCCCTAATGTGTGAAGTAATAATAGCATTTGATGGTCAAAATACATTATAAAATCCTCACCAATGTACAAAACGAGTGATCTTAGGACCAGAGTTTGGGAGGTGCCATCTGTAAAATAACAATTGTCTCTCTGAGGCGGGAATACCCATGCTTGGGATGAAATAAACCATGCATGCCAATTAAATACACTGCAGATTCATGTCACATAACTATATAAAGTGTATTTGAGAGAAATACACATTGGATCTACATATCAAAATCAAATATATACAAGTATATTATCCATTTCCAAGAAGCCAAAGACACATGATGGCTAGATATGAGGTCTTCATAGCTCGAGAAACAACTTCAAGATATTAAAAACTTGGGTAGGAGTTCAATGTGAGTGTATGAATTCACTACCCATAGGTCTTCAACGACTCGTTGGGAAAAGAAAATAGGATCTCGATGATCAGGAGGAGAACTTCATTGATTTCCAACAAAGACTTGATTTGACATTTGGGATGGTCGGGCATGAGGTCAACAGACAAACTGCAGAAAGTCCGACTCAGGATGGGTGAAACTTCCCTTGGACAAGAGCACAAAAAATGATCAAAATCAGGCAGCATGACATTGACATAAGTTCACGATGCAGGAGGCAACACAAACTCTCCATTTGTATGGAAGAGTAACCAAATAGAGGAGGACACAACTCTATGTAGAGAGAACAACTTCCTAAGGTCATATTAGATCCCAAATCTTGGCAAACAAATGGAAGGATGTGCTTTGTCCAAGGGTGACTCATTTTGCTGCCAAAAAATAATATATATTTCTCGTCCCCTCTTTTTGGGTTATTTTATTTTTTTTGTCTTTTTCAATTTTTTAAAGAGCTTGAAAAATAATAAAATAATGCTACGTTACAAAGGATGAATGAGTGTCACAAGCATACTAGTTCCAAGAACAAGGAACACACTAATGCTCGGAGCAAGGAGACATGTGCAGGAAAAGGACACTCGAGAAAATGCCTCCATGGGTCAAGGTGTTAGGTCACAGAGGAAAAGTGTTACAAGGCTTGCATATAAGGCATGCTTCAAAGGTTCAGTTGAGAGCAACATGGAGCTGGAATTAGGCCAAAGACATAGAGATTTAGATGTGATTAGCAAGAAACAATGAAACCCCCTTGAATGTAATTTTAACGAGCCTAGAGAAGGTAAGATCGGTGGTTTTTTCACGTTTAGAGAGTCTGAATAAATGTAAAAGAAGACTCCACTTGGGTAACATTTTCAAAAATAGTCTAGTCGGTTCAAAAAATGGGTAAACTAGAACCGAAAATACGTCTATTCAAAACCATATTAATGAGTGTGACAAAGACAAGATCACTCGATAATCTTTTCAATTTTAAGGAGTCTGAAAAGAGCTTAACTATGGACTCACAACCTTTTTCTAAATTTAGTCTCCTTAGACCTAAAAAGTATAAAATTTACTGAGGAGAACACTCCCTGCGAGATGAATCTCCTGAGGTGTACCTTTTTCCTCCATAATCCACAAGCCAGAAAAAGGGGTAAACTCATTGTAATCTACCTCAAATTTACGAACATTTTTTTTTTTGCTAGGTGCATTAAAACTCATTTACTCTGTTATACTTGATTGATTTTCAACCAAAATTGTCACTATCAGAATACGATGTAAGATTAAACATATTTGCGAGCGACTAATACAAAGTGGGCAACATTTCCATTACTATGTGCCTATTACAACCATTTATTACAACAATGACACTTGTCACAATAGGTTAAGGTTTTGACTATTCATGCAACTACGACCTGGTTATATCATACGGTCTAAAGTGACTCTAGCCTACACACTTCTAACTTTACCAAGGGATCCACAAATGTACTTCACAAAATCTCCACTCTTAAAAAAAGTCTTAGTAATCTCCACTTTATGACCAAATGAAGGAGTACTTCAGACTTTATAACAACCATCCCATACATTCAAGTCTCCTTTATATAATCCCTTATAATTCCATGTATCAAAAATAGTTTAATCTATGATGTTATATATAAAACCCACTATCATAAAGTTCCCATATCCAAATTAATACAAGGCTACATATAATTTTGAGTTTATAGGAAAGAATTTATCGCACATTTTACCTGGGGGGGTTTACCTTATTCGCATAATTCATGTTTAATGTGGGGTGGAAATCACGTCTGGATGAAAACTCATAACCCTAACTTCTTATTGTCCAGCATGGAACCTTCAACCTTAGTGACATGGATTTTCACTAACAGTCTTTACGGTTCGGTTGAATGCGAAATCAGACATGTCTGTAATTCCATAACACCTCTGGTTTGGGAGTTATGAGGGTTCTTCAAATGTACAAACATTCTCGTGATGAATGGGTGTATTCCAAACACATATGTTCACATGTCCAATGTACCCACACAACCCTCACCATTACTCTAATACGAGTAGTCCTAAGTCTCATTTTCTTTGGATCCCATGCATTTTTGTAACCTCCGGTGTTAACCTCTGTGAAGCTCCTCTGCATGAAAGAATGATGAGCGGAAGGATTCTTGTCCCGTGTAAAGAAAGAAGATAGAGGCACAACTATCTGGTCCTCCTCCTTTACTGGGTAAGTTCCATAACGATTCATTCACTTAGTGGTAGCAGGTATGGAAGGGTCAGTTGTATTCATGCTTGTTTCTGCAACTGGTTTTTCTTACGATTGCTAGTTGAGGTCCTTCCTTTGCTATTCCTGTATGTAACTCCAACCACGCTCCGTGTAAAATAATAGTTCTAACTTTGTGGTGGTTTCGACCCTAACTCTCTCATGAGGCCAACCACCCACTATTCATAAGTTTTAATAAACTTGTAGGTAAGTTTTTTACACAGTTCGGTTGATTTGATTCAGGGATAATCCCTTAGTAATATTAGGGTTTTTTTGTTGGCCCGCAACTACCCTCAGACTTCTCTGGAAAGGTTAGAGTTGTAAAATTTGATGAAGTTACTCATGACATACTTAACGCCAAAACCCCATGGGTTA
>JASDQU010738850.1:148611-160432 GCA_032191745.1 Picea mariana
GACAAGTGGACCCAATTTGGTCATCCCATGAGTTCCCATGATTACTTCAGTAGGATGTTAACATCCAACCCGAAGTTGAGCATAACTTCTCACACTTCATATCATTGAATCAATGCATTTAAGATAAATTATTTTTCATACCTTGTTCACTGGACATGGTTTAAGGGCCTATCTTGTGCCTCTATTGGTGACTCAAAAATTATCCCAAGGACCTCCCTTAACATTTTGTGGATTTATCATTGTCTATTATCTATAGAAAACTTTTCAAAAATTCTTTGACTTCATCTTCCACTATATATACTAGTAGAATCATGCATTGGCTTAGTGGCCAAATTATGGAAGGTTTTCTATTTCTTGCATTCATAGTAACTATGTTTCTAGCATGAATAGATTCCTGCATCACCTTAATTACATATTTAAAGTAACCTTTCTTTCATAGTACATCAAACCTTGGTGCTCACTATAAATCTTGATATATGCGTCCTTGATTTGCATCTCTCATGTTTGTGCTAGAATTGGCTCCAAACTAGGTGACGATATTGATCCCAATGTAGGCACAACCTACTATATTTTCACCATGGATATAAAGCTCACAATTCACCATATTATCACTACTCTATCTCATGTACTTTTCCTCCCATTTATTTATCAATTGTACACAATCACATGTATTATGTATTGTCTTTTGGTAGTACCCACATCAAGGATGGTGAGGATATAAGTAATTCCTTTCAATATACCCCACTTCATAATAATTATAAAATCATGGTGGGAGATGATCCACTTAATTCCATAGAGATCTATTACCCTAATTCTAATTATGTCCCCCATCCACTCCCATGGTTGAACCCATTGTTTTAGAAGATCTCACGAATCCCAACATCCAACTTCTCATGTAGATTTATTTTTTTTAAAACATACAGGAGGCGTGGCAATATCAGCGAAAGTTCTTTGCAAGGTAATGATTAGGTTTTAGTAAGCATGGAAATATCGATGAAATTTCATCGCAAGGTAATGATTAGGTTTTAGTAAGCATGGAAATATCGACGAAAGTTCGTCGCAAGGCAATGATTAGGTTTTAGTAAGCATGGCAATATCTACGAAAGTTCATTGCACTTTTCCACAGTTTTGTGTCACACATATAGCATCTACGTCGTAAATTTTTTCTCTACCAAAAGTTTTCGTCGCTATTTCCACGCTTTTTTGTCACAAATTTCCACACTTTTTCTTCGCACGTATGGCATCTACGTTGTAATTTGTTGGTAAGTTTTTTACTTTGCCACGGTTTTTCGTCCCTATTGCGACAAAGTTTCGTCGCTATTGCCACACTTTTTAAGGTAAACCTATCTTGAGGATAATGACACGTGGAGGGATTATTTCATTGTTGTTTCCATGAATAACTGGTTCATGGATATAGCAATGAAAAAAGTTCCACAAAAAATAGTCTTTGCTTTCGTGGAAAGTGCGACAGATATGTGTGGCAATAGCAACGAAAAATCATGGCAAATTTGGTCATATGTAGTAGTGCCTGACCATGAGTCCATAAGGGAAAACTAAAATGATCCTCCTTCACTACAGTCACTTTCCACATATCATAAATTCCCTTGCCTCACACTAACAATGTTCATAACAACAAGTATTTTCCTTTCTCCAACATACTAAGTAGTGTCCTGCCTCCTCCATATGTTGTATTTATATGCATCTTGCGCCTATGTATTTCCTTCCCTCCTTGGGAAATTCGCAGCTTTACAAATCCATGATTTTTAGGGTCTATTAGTGATCAAATCCCACATTTTCCACTTGTAAAAATTAGCCTTGAGGAAACTCAAATATGTTCCCCACTCATGGAGTCATGGTCAGCTATTTTTAACCTAGTTGTTCCATTTGTCTTCCAGCATTTAATTTATAAAAATTTTGTCTTTCACATGTGTCACCATCAAGAATTTAGTTGGGCAAGTCAAATATTTTCCCAACAGACATCAATAATTAATTACAATAATAAAATTCCAAATTCGTATTTTCCATAAATGGCAAATAATTTCCAAATCCGAATTTTCCAAAAATGAAAATTTATTCCCAAGTACACTTAGACTTTAATATTCTAATATTTTGGGGATATTACATCCTCTCCCCCTTAAGTACAAAACTCTCCTTAGTGTTCATTCCTCTCTCAGAATAGGGTTGGATAATATTTATGCAAATCTTCCTCCAATTCCCAAGTGGCCTCCTCAGGGCTAAAGTGCTTCCATTGCACTTTTACCTGGGTGATGGCTCTGTTTTGTAGTATTGTTTCTTTCCTGTCTAGAATGCACAGAGGTTCTTCTTGGAACTCGCCTTCTGTTTCTACCTGCACCATGTTCCAATCAATGATGTGAGTAGGATCATGAATATACTTTTTCAATAAGGAAACATGAAAAACATTATGAACTTCTAAGTTTAAGGGAAGTGCAAGTTGATACTCCATGGGTCCAATTCGAGCTAAAATCTTGAAAAGGCCACAAAAAATGGGTGCCAACTTTGAACAATTTCCTAGATTTTAAGAGCTTCTCATCGCTTTGACTTTCAGATATACATGGTCCCCAATTTGAAATTCCTAGTGTCTCCTTTTTAAATTTGCGTATATTTTATGTCTGTCTTGGGCCTCTTTTAAATTATGTTGTACCCTTTTTACCATTTTCTCTATTTCCTGGATCATTTTTGGTCCCATAATAAATCTATCAAATGGATTATCCCAGCTAATCGTATTTGTGCATTTCCTTCTGTATAATGCTTCGAAGGGACTCGTCTTAGTTGAAGTATGATAGCCATTATTGTAAGCAAATTCAACTAAGTGTAGGTACTCCTCCCACTTAGTTGGTTTCATTCTCACGTACATTCGTAACATGTCTTCCACAATCCTATTTGTTTGTTTAGTTTTCCCATCCGTTTGTGGATGGTAGCTTGTGTTGAAATTCAGGTTAGTATCCAATCCTGCAAACAATTCCTTCCAAAACGTTGACGTAAATTTGACATCTCTATCTGAAATCACCATTTTAGGAATTCCATGCAATCTAAATATTTCCTTCATAAATATTTCAGCAATATTAATTTCTTTATAAGTAGATTTCACAGGTATGAAATGTGCAGATTTTCTAAGTTTATCAATCACTACCATAATCGAGTCATTTTKCTTTTGAGTCTTAGGAAAACATGTGATGAAGTYCAACGAGATAACCTCCCACTTCCATTCTGGTATAGGTAGAGGTTGTAGTAGGCCAGTTGGATGTTGATGTTCATCYTTTACCTGTTGACAATCTAAGAATTTAGATAAGTATTCATTTATTTCACTTTTCATGTTAGGCCAATAAAACAATTTTCTTAAGGGTGTTATCATTTTCTGGTATCCTAGATTACCAGAATATGGATTTTTGTGCAATTCGTCAAGAATTGTTGATGTTAAATCAGTAGCATTAGGTATGTGCATCCTGTTTTTGAACCTTAGCAGTCTATTTTTATCCAAACTCAGATCTGTTTTGACCAATTTTTCTGCATTTCCTATAGTTTTGTTGTTTTTTTGATGTATTTTTCATCATTACAACTTGCAAATTTTATTATTTATTCGATGTTGTTTTCTGCTTTGCTAACACTTATCTCAAAAATTCTGTTAATCCTTCAACTTAGGGCATCTGCAAATTTGTTTTCTTTGCCTTTGATGTGTCTTACTTCGAAATCAAATTCACTTAAGAAGGTTATCCACCTCGCTTGCCTTGTATTAAGATCTGGTTGGTTAAATAAAAACTTTACACCATTGTTGTCGGTTAGTAGCAGAAAGTTTCTCCCCATTAAATAATGTCACCACATTTTCAGCACATGAATTACAGTTGCTAACTTCAAATCATGTGTAACATATTTCTGTTCATGTTATTTCAGTTTATGTGATTCATAACAAATGACATGCCCATCTTATGTTAGGACACCTCCCAAGCCTTTTTTTCTTGCATCCACACAAACTGTAAAGTCTTTATCATGATCTGATACCCTTAGAATAGGTGCTGTACTTAACAGTCCCTTTAGATTATCAAAGTTGTCCTAACACTTTTGTGACCAAGTAAACCGTGTTCCCTTTTTTTGTAGAGATGTAATTAGATAGGCGATTTTAGAAAATCCTTCGATAAATCTACGGTAATAACCGGTAATTCCCATAAATGATCCGATGTCTGCTACATCCTCAGGAATAGGCCATTCCATAATGTATTTTATCTTCTCTAGATCAACTGCAATACCCTCTTCGGATATCATGTGTCCTAGGTACTGTATTCCTGTTTGGTAGAAGTCACATTTGTCAAACTTTGCATACATCTTGTGTTTCCTTAAGGTCTGCAATACTATTTTCAAATGTTCTTCATGTTATTCTTCCATTTTCGAGTAAACTAAGATATCATCGATAAAAACCAATACAAATTTATCCAAATATTTACTGAATATACTATTCATCAAACACATAAAGGTTGTAGGTGCATTAGTAAGACCAAACGGAATTACGACAAACTCAAAGTGCATGTATCATGTTCTAAATGCGGTTTTATTTATATCTTTGTCCTTTATTCTGACTTGTTGATAACCAAACCTTAAATATAACTTAGAGAATATATTTTCTCCTCCCACTTGGTCAAGCAGGTCGTTAATTATGGGTAAAGGATACTTATTTTTAATCGTCATCTTGTTTAATTTTTGATAATCAATGCATAACCTCAAAGTCTCATCTTTATTTTTAACGAAAAGGATCAGTGCTCCCCAAGGAAAGAAACTTAGTCTGATATATTCTTTATCTAATAGTTCTTACAGCTGAATTTTTAGTTCTATTAATTCAGGTAAACTCATTCTATAAGGTTCCTTAGATATCGGGGCAGATCCAGGTAGTATATCAATAGACAAATCTATCTCTCTTCTTGGAGGCAGTTCTGTTATTTCATCCACAAATACATATGTAAACCCATGTAGGATTGCAAAGTCTTCTAGACTGGGTTTATTTTCTATTTCTAACAGATTAGTTACTTGAACAGCATAAACTTGGTATCCCTTATTCATACATTTCTTAAACTGCATGGTTGATATCTGCCTAACTGAAACTGGTTTTTTGATCCCTTGTATCATCCTAACTGTGTTGTTTTTGTCTCTGTAAGTAAGTGACTTTTCGTAAAAGTCTAAAATTACTTTATGTTTCTCTAACCAGTCCATTCTAATGATTATATTGTAAGATCCCAAAGGTAAAAAATTCAGATTTAACTTTGTACTTTGGCCATCTATGTTGAGTTCACATTCAGAAATGAAATTTGTTACTTTTCTCTTAGTCCTTGTTGCTAACTGTACTAACCAGGACTTATCATGCTTTACTTTCTTGAGCTTTTTTAATTCAACTAAACCAGGAGTAACATAACTCAGACTAGATCCTAGGTAAATTAAAATAGAAATGTGATTATCATGAATTTTACCTTCAACCTCCATGATAGCGGATTGATGATCAGCTTGCCTTCCATCTACAGCTGGATTAATTTTGTGCATGCTTCTACCCATCTCTCCTACTGTAGAAGCTTCTTGCAGGTTATGGACTGTATTTCTTGTTGTGGAAATTAAGCATGGACATTTCCTCCTCAATTGAGGTTCTCCACACTCCTAACACTTTAATTGTTCTCTAGGGTTCTCCCCAACTTTATTGACTCCTAGATTAACTAGTCTACCTCCCCCTTGAGCATTATGGGGGTTGGAATGATATTCTTTCTTTTGGAACCCTTTTGCCATATTTCGAAAAGGGGTTGCTTGGAAGCCTTTCTTCCACTGATTCATTATGTCATGTTTCTTGTCCTTCCATGCCTTGGGAAATTCAGATCTATGTTTGCACTGGTCATAGCATATTCAATCCTTTCTAAATACTTTGCTTAAAGTCTTGGGACTGTCAAATTCAATTATGTCTTTGTATGATTGTGGTAGACATCTTAAGAATTGGTGTATCTTTACTTTGTCTTCCTTGATGTATGTTACAACTCTCAATAATTCAAGAAATTTATTTATTAGATCATCCATGGTCATTTTCCCGAGTCTTAGCTCGTAAAATTCTTTGGTCTTTATTTCGTAATATCTTTCTAATAAATATTGCGTCTTGAAATATTTTTTAAAACTTGACCATTACATCTATTTTTGTTTCAATCCCTTGGCCAATTTTGGGTCTTGCCACCAGATACTTGCTTTTCCCTTCAAGTTATAAATAGCCATTCCGACTTTCATATTACTAGATTAATTGTAAATCTGGAAGTATTTCTTTATATCTAGTAGGCATGATTCAACCTCTTCACCTGTCCTTGATTCTCTATCAAAGGTGGTTGGTTTTATCTTCTTGAATTCACCTTCCAGGTGATCTACTTGTTTTCTTTTTCTTCTTGTGGCTATTTTTTTTCCTTCTATGTGTGTGTCTTCGGAAGAATTGTTCTCATTTTTTGTTTCGTGACCAGAGTTTTTAGAGGATGTTTTGCTGACTTCTTCCTCCTTGTCATTGTCCTTTTGGATCTACTATGTTGTGCAACAACATTTCATTTATTTATTGTTGGTCCTCCTGTGCCTTTTTCATCTTTTCATTATCTTCTTTAAACACTTGTAATTCCACGATAAGTTTATTCATTGTTTCCATAACCTGGGTGGTTAAACTTCCTTCGTTGATCGGGATTCTCTTTAAGTATGATCTATTCTGCATTCTGTGTTTCCATTATCACAACAGACCAACAACTTTTCTGTTTGTAACAATAAACATATTTGTTAGTTTTTCTTTGACAGAAAAATAAAACTTAAATGAATTAGGCCTTGCCCTAAGGTCCAATTGTTGTAACCTTCAGCTCTGATACCATATGTAATGTACCCCAAATTTCTCAAATAAAAAAAAAATTGTTAGGGGGCATTAAAGCTCCTTGACTCTTCAATATTTGTTCAAGCATAACTTTATTTCTTTATTATATGTGGATTAAATTTATCGTTGTTGTTGGATAAAAATCATGCGCTTCTTTTTAACTAAGATGATAGTGGCTAGGACGACTATCATATCTAAGTTAAGTCATGCTATCCAAGTGATTTCAGTGCGTAAATAATTGTGGACAATAGACTAGCATAAAGTCTATCTATAAAAAATAGCACTTGTCCATAATGATATACATTCATAAGGTATATTATGTAAATTATCATATGGATTTCATAGCACTGACACTATCCATGTCAAATAGGTATATATATATATATAGTTTATCACATAGACTAGCCTATGGATACCATAACCTTAACTCTATTCATATCCACATTCATACAAATATTGTTTACCATACTGTCTACCTCATGGATACTATATACTAAGCCTTATCCACAACATAAATATATTGTTTAATATATATAACAATAAACCTATCCACAGTATTGCATATTGTTTAACATACAAGATACTATCGCGACAAGACTTTAGCCTAACGATATAATTATCGTTTAAACATAGATTTTTACAAGGTTAACTTAATGCTAGCAGCATTCCCCAACAATATACATCTCGTTAATCATAAGGCTTAACTTGTTGGGAACCAGAATGAAGTATTCCCATATATAAGAGTGGTGGGAATAAACCATTACACACACAGTTCGTAACCCTAACTGATTGGAAACACGACTCAACAATAAATTGGTTTGAATTTGTTTAATCGAGGATGTCAGTCTAGATCTCATAGGCATTTAACCCCTGGCTAATCTATTAATGGAGACCTGAACTGTACCTCTTGGACTTGACACTTCAGTCAGCGTGTCCAATGTATACTCGCCATATCCATGGATTCACATGGTAGAGGTATTGGAGCATACCTATTGAATTACTCCTCTAACGAGACCTGTGGTAACAATTGTCCATTGCTTTCCCTTTGCTCATTGTAACGATTGTCTCTGCGCAAAAATGCCCTTTTCTCTGTATGCTAACATTGCCCCTGCTTTGCATGGACGGCGACATGGGATATTGGCTCTGGTAACCACAATGGGAGGAGGCAACTGTTATAGCAAGATTTGCCTCACCCTATGCAATCTTGCACAAAAGACCTTTTTCCATTTCCCTATGCAGACTTATCATCCCTGTTTGTAAATCCTAGAGCTAAAAATACATATTTCTCCACAGGTACGCACCTTGCCTACTATACAGCATGCGTATACAAAGGCTGCACCACTATAGCCTGCATACATCGGGATGTGTGCCCAAAAATGAAAATTAGTGTTGGGTTTCCATGTTACGACAAGAGATTTATGATCCTTGGCCTTCCATATATTGGAAACATTCTGACTCAGCCCTTTAGTTCCATTTGAAGGCTATAAATGGGTCAATTATGAGCTATGGAAAAGGAGAGAAAGAATTCAACTTTGAGAGAGAAGTTACTCTGGAGAAATTATTTACTTCATATTGAGTCTGCATCCCTTTGTCCTTTAAGTATGAACACAGTGTTCAACCCCCAAGCTCTTACTTTATTTGATTGAGAAATTCATTGTCTCTCTTCTTTGAGCTTTCCTTTGGTGGAGGATTGAAGCGGTGGAGGCCCAGCTGGAAGGAACTTAGTTTCTCGGTTCTGAACCATGCCGACACGGAAGTCTATAACATTTTACTTATGTTGATCATATATTAATAGAAATACTATTTTCCTGTCCAATTGATATCTTGCAAATATTCGAATTATTATTCCATGGGCGTATTTCTCATGTTTATTAATGGATTATGCTATTGAATAAGCTAACATCATATATTGTCACCATATGCTTTCTTTGCTTGGTTGTTGAGGACTAATTGCAAGTATATTGCTTTGGTTCAAGTACTCAATGGTGGACTTCATCGAACATTTGGACAAGGTAGGCTTGTTATCTCTTCTCGCTATCATATTTGTTTACATAGCATACTTGAGAATAGAGTTGATTTCTGCAGTCATTTCCATTTGTTGTGGTTTACCCTAGCCATAGAGATATTTTCCTCGTAACAAAATCGGCGACCATATTGGGGATTGAATCTTCTTTCTTAGGGTTTGGAGCACTTTTCTCCTTAGATTTCTCTCGTTCCTATTTTGTTTCTTTCTGTATCATTTCTTAACAGCCTCTGTTCACTTTGGGTATGAGTTTTTCAGTCTTCTCCCTTGCCTGGATTTGTTTTTGAAACATATACACAGTTTTTGGCTTGACAGTCATGTATATACGTGGGTTGTCCCTATGCAAGATGCATGCATACGCTCTATTTCCTTGAACAGTCACGTACATCAGCTTTCTTTTCTTGTTTGCTTGGTTTGGTGTTTGATGGGTGGGATTTGATGTTTGTTGAGTCTTCTTGGGTCTTTGTAGTGATTGTCAAGTGTCAGTGGGATGACAGGAAACCTGTCTAGGGTTGAATTTTTGGGCGGAGTCTTTCTTATCACCTTTTCATTTTGATTTTTCATGTACATTGGGTTGGGTGTTTTGCTCCTTGATATTTTTCTTGAGTTATCTCTTTCTATACACAGTAGATTTTTATATATCAAGTTGTTGTTCAGTCCATGCATTTTCATTTTTCTTATATTGAAAATACAAAAATATTAGGCATTTTTCATTGCTTGGCATTTTTTGATCTTTTGAGTCTTTGTCATTAGCTTAGTGCATGTAAAGAAATATTGCATTTTTACTTCAGAATTGCAGTGTTCAAATTGAAAATTGTATTTGTTTTAAGAAGCATATCATTCATTGAAAATTGAAGTTAAGACTTTGCATTATATTCATATTTACTCTTCTTGCTGAGTCATAGCATTATGATTTTCACTGCCATACCTTTTGAGTAATCATGGCCACTAAAATTAACATTATAATTTAAAATTGATTAGTCACAATTTTATTTTCTAGGATGCACAAACTAGCTTAGGATTTAGTGCCTTGGAATAGGATTTTTGTGAGCAAACTTCTCCAAGGAAATTAAATAAACATATGTGTCTAACAAAGGGAGTGGAGAAATCGATTGTATAATTGGTAATATCAGGAGGCTCCTCTCACACCGAATTTAATCACGAGGTCGCGCGAGGTTGGTTGAAGGGATATCCCCCTGATACCTTCTTAGCGTCAGAGATATTTCTAGGGATTTATTCGTATCTGGGGGTATTTCCAGTGCCTTTACATATGTGAGAGGCGGTACTTTCAAGGCTTCAAGCTTTGGTACCCTGCCCATACAATGGATCTGACTTACGATTTCTCGCCTATGCATCGGTTATACATTGGTTTCTTAGTTTCTTGACTTAGGTTCCACAAAGGTTACTTGCAGGGGTTATTTTGCAGGTACCCTGGGTCAGATAAGGGTCGGACAACACATAGCCTTTATGGAGGATTACCTCTCCGGGGGGATCTGACCGACTGGTTGCTAATCCCACGAGGGCCCTTATAACTGATTATGTTACCTCTGATCTTTATAAGGGAGTCTCAGGCCCCTCTTGGGAGAGACATACCTTATTTAGGGAGGGAAGCCATTTTCATCCACTTTACCCCATTTGTGTTCATTTTGGCCGTTTGATTTTTGGTGTGATCTTTGATTACTAGTCATCCTTAGGATTTATTTTTTGTCTTTAGAGTCTTAAGTCATTGGGGAGTTGGGCCAGCATCCCCGTCGGTCTCGTCACTTGTTACAATTACCACCGAATTTCGAGTCTTTTCCTTCTAAAAGGCATAGATTTATTAGACGTGGTACACACACCTCCACTATTCAGACTTGTGATTCTACAAGGATGAGTACTGAACCTAGCCTCCAAAACATTGGGAGCCCTTCGACTCCCACACCTACTATAGTTAATGGCACCCCTTCGACTCCTACAACCATAATGGTTGTAGTGCTGGAGGCACCTATCATTACTATGGATTGGCCTATAGTGAATGTTCAATATCTTGCCTCGAACCCATTTGGGTCTCTTGGTCACTCACCAGGTTATAATGTTCAGTCCATCCCTATGGCCTATAGTCCTTTTTCCTATGGTATGTGGAACTTTACTTCACAGTTTTTGAATGCCATCCCATTTGTTGGCCCTAATGCTAGCATTGGGATTGGGGGCACTACACCTCCTTATACTCCATTTTCATTTGGTGGTTCTCAAATCCCTCAAACAACTCCTAATATGGGATTCATTCCTGCTTTTAACCCTGAGTCTAATCCTCTTGCTTCTGGGTGGAACAACCAACTTGACGGACAAGCTTCTGCTCAAGTTCCATCCTATACCCATACCTCCTTGGTGTTGATTCTAACCAACACTTTTAGCATGACAAATCCACCTCTATCCTCCAGATTCATACCTAGAGGAGGTCCATTTCACACTTTAAGCAACCACCAACTTGTATCCAATCTGGCTGGGGGCAATTCTTATAACCCCCATCATAACATTCCTACTGGAATGATGCCCAACCAAAATTTTATGAATCAACCTGGAGGAGGGTCTTACAATCCCAAACAAGGCCATGGTGCTTACCAGAACCCTAGATGGGTTGCAGTTCCCCAAACAAATTCTTTCCAGGGAGCTTTGGGTCATATGTTGCAATCCCGTCTCCCTTTTCTGGCTAGGATTAATCTACCAGACTTGTCTAAGTTGATGAACGACCCTATGAGTCATGATCCTACATGGCCCCCCGTCCCCACCAAGCTTCCTGTTGGCAATTTTAGTTATCAGAAAGAAAATCAGCGTATACTTGTCATTGATGGCAAGAACGTGTGGTCGCAGTGATGAAAACAGCATTGAATAACAGCGCAGTAATAATCAAGAGGAGAAGAGTTAGTGACTGTAGGATCTTATTC
>JASDQU010738850.1:174260-185045 GCA_032191745.1 Picea mariana
TCTATGTGGTATCAGAACCTTGGTTGTAGTTGGAGTTAATGGCTATTTTTATTTATTTATCCGATGATCCCAGTTATGACTGCGGTAACTGTGGTTTTTATTTTAAATTTCCATGCGATATAGTATTACTGTTGAAACCATGTGCAGATTTATATTCTATGGGTTCTTGGGGATAAATTACAACTATTTAGCTGTTGAAAAACTCAGATAATGAATTGTTATGGATGTTAATTACCTCGGTAAATAAGGTTATACTCTGTTTTCAAAAGAAAAAAAAAACACAATTGATTCGTGCTGTCCCTTTTTACTACTTGCATTTTCGTTGTGTAATTCATCTGGCCTTCGGCCTTGCTGTCTGATTCCTAAAGGAACTCCCGTCTAGCCATTTTGTGGTAAAGGGGATTGCGGCCTGTGTGCTCAGTTGATTAATGGCATAACTCCGCCCTTCACTCACCCGTATTGCCCCCTTCCTGTGATGAACCATGTAATTGCTGTGTAAATAGCTCAGCTTGACTGTGTTGTTGTGCAACCCTATTTCTCTTTACCTTTGCCCCTTTTTCGCTAAAATCTTGAACTTGTCCTATTGGTTTTCGTTCTGCCCTAGCTATACAGATAGTATCGCTGGTTTTCATAAGGGTTTAAAACTGTTTGAATTCGTTCTGGACAACGGATTGTGCGTTAAAATCATGAGAATTCGGCCAACAACTGGGGACGTTATTGCTCTTCATTCTTGGATTTTTTTTTTTATTTGATAAATGCCCACAATTAAATCCTTGACCGATGTGCCTGGTTGGGTGTTTCTACCCTGACGTTGTTGGTCCTCTGTGCCTCCTTAGGTTGACACCTCCCTGTTTGTGTATGGATTTCCCTTGACTGTGGATTTTTTTTTCAGGACCTCGCTGTCGTGGATTACCTTGGTCGCCTAGTGATTTCCATGAGGATTCCTGCATGTTTGGTCTGCGTTCTGTCATAAACCTTCCTACGTTGAATTCCAGTTCCTGCGTCTTATTGATTTTGCCTTAATTGCTGTGTCTTGTTTGCGTTTGGTACGACCTCAGTTCCTGCGTCCCAAATGGATGGTGTTTTGTTATGACCTCGTTTTGCATTTTAAATGCTCAGCTCTAGCTCAGTTCTAATTTTATCTAAATGCCCACTGCGTTTGAATTCCCATGGCGTTATTAAATGCCCCTTTTAATTTTCTTTAAATGCCAATTGCGTTATTAAAATGCCTTTCCTAATTTTCTTTAAATGCCGGTGCATTTTGATTGCCCTTGCTGCTTACCCGAATCTCCTGCTGAGACTGTTGACACCAATAGACAACTCGCTGTTTAGGTCACCCCTCGCAAACTCTTCCTGGGTTTAAATTGGTGTCAACGCACTGTTTCTTTTTAATTGATTATATTTCCTGGTGGCCGACAACAGAATACAACACGAAGATCTTTTATTATATTTTAATTTTCAGTCAGCTCTGATATGTTTATTTACCGGGTTGCCGATTTCTTTTTTATTTCCTTAACGGCAAGGTGACTGGTCGCCATTCCTTCAAACCTTTATTGCTCATTCCTTGTCATTGTAATGGAATTAATGTTACTATTACTGATTGTGGAACGCCTGTTCACAAGGCTTTAGGGCTTCCGAATTGTTAAAAGTGATGGAATGAATGTTAATATTATCAATTATAGAAGCCAATTCTTCAATGCGATTTGGTTGTGGGAGGTTAAGGTCATGAAATGTACGATTAATGCTAAGTGATTATAGTAATGCTGTTGAATACTACCTTTGTTCATGATAAGGTTAAGGTAGAGCCAGGTTTAATTTAAATGTTAATATCCATGTTAATGTATAAATTATGATGTCCCTTATCACCGCCACTAGTTAATTAAATATTCCATTGATTATGATTGGTCCTTGCCACAAACGGTTACGATGAGATAAAACCACTACTTAGATCTTCTTAAATGTTGACCTTCTTAGCCGAACCCTTGTGGCAAGTGAGTTAGTGAGTTAATAATGAGTCACCATTGTAGTCGTCTTAACATAGATAACCTTGTGCATGGCTTACTGATAGTTATGTTATGTCATGATAAATGCCTTACTTGCTGTATTAGTCGTCATTATCTTGAATGTGATCGTTATCAATACCAAGTTATGGTAGTTTCTAATTTACTGATTGGTTACCTTACGGAATATTAGGGGACTATAAATGTGATGTCCTGTGATATTGAATGTATGGCTTGGTGATTAATGGCTAGCCACAATGGTGAAATTAGTTAGTTAAATTGCAAAGTCCTTATTTTATAAATGTAATGATGCTAGCTTTTAGGGGGATGTCATTGTGGTTTTATCATTGATACTAACATATAAGAAGAAATGTGGTTGTTATATTATTGCAAGGTAAGAGAGGAAAATGTAATGTAGTTATTCATTCATGGTATGTTGTTGTATTATATATGGTTATTGATAAACATATATCATGAACTATCCTTGAAATTAAGTACGAGGGGTTACTATGGCTTAGTAAATGGGGATTTGAAATTAATTGAGTTTACATATTTAAGACTGGGTTGGTAACTCGTCGCTTAATGGAAAACAATTGGAGTAATTGGTCTATGATTTAGGTCATTGAGTCTCATTAGTGGTTGGTCGATGTCGGAATCCTTCTGACTTGCGTCTCCCGTACAGGTCGTGGTCGTCCCTTGATCTTGTAGTACCTAGTTATCTTGCATTGCGTGGTCAGCTTGTGTCAGGAGGGATGTAGACACCTCCTTGTATCCTTAGTATGTAAGTCTGTGTGTGTGATTATTTCGATGTTAAGAATACAGTGCCGTATCAAGAGTCTCGGGCCCTTTAAAGGCAGGGTTTCCACTCTTGCGACACACCTGGCGGAGATTACTAGTTTCTTCCTGAGCAGTCGGCCAGGAGCCTATCTGACCTTCTCTCTCTCTGGAGAAGAAAACTAAGATTAAATGCCCTGCTTTCTTGTGCAGAAATAGTAAAATCTACTACTATGGATTATTCCTCTGCGTTCGTACGGTACCTAACCCAGTATGTCGTTTATTGCTTGCATTTACTTGTTGTGCGTCTTATGTCTTGGGTCATTTATTGCTTGTAGTTACTTGTTGTGTGCCTTAAGTATTCTTGTGGTGATAATCATGGTTTCATCCTGTTAGTCATCGGGTGGCGACGTAGAGTCAAGTGTGTCTGTCCCTTTTTACACGCGCGCACACACTTCTAAAAAAAATAAATAAATAAATTGCACCTGTTATCAGAGTTGTTGTCGTAACGAGGAGGTCGTTACATCTGTACTATGTAGTATGTTTTATGTATACATAACACTGAACATTTGCTTCTGGGTTACTTGAAATGAAAAGGGACCGTAACTTTCTTCTCCATTAATATCGTTGGATTTAATGGAAATACTTGAAATCTCAAGTTATTCAAAAGTCAAAAAACAACTTGCTGTGTTATTTGTTTATGCAGTTTTGTACCTCTATTTATGTTATGACATATATGTGTGTGTGTGTGTGTGTGTGTATTAATTGTCTCGAGAAATTCATTTGACATTGTAAAGATCAATTTTTTCGTCAAAGCATGCATATACATATATATCTTTTCATGCCTAGTATGAGTTATGAGTTCATATCACAATTATTTATGTTGTCTTTAGCTAGAATGTATCTCCTATATATATATGATTCAAATACATTGCAACTAACTTCATAGTAGATTTCTTCAATTTACTTGTTGAATAAAATTAAACTGTAAAGGATTATTCTAAAATCCATTTCATTCTACCACCTATTTATCCCCCAAAACATTCTACCAAGAATAAGCAGATGTATTCTATCAGCTATTAAGCAACAAAACATTCTACCAGAATTAATCAACAAAACATTCAACCATGAAATGAGTAGATGAACATATCTGAACAAGGTGTTGAGACAACAAATGGAAGAACCAAGTTCCACCCAACCATAGAACAAAACATCCAATCTACTTGCTTCGTTCACCCTTTAGCTTGACCATATGTCATAAGGGAGAACTCCAATGATCCTCTTTCACTATAGTTCTCTTTCAGATCAGAAATTCCCCTTGCCTCTTTTAAATTTTGTTGTACTTTCTTACCATATTCTCCATTTCCTGGATCATTTTTGGTCCCATTATGAGTTTGTCAACTGGGTTATCCAAGAAAATCGGAGTTGTACACTTTCTATTGTACAATAATTCGAAGGGGCTCATCTTAGCCGATGTCTAGTAACCATTATTGTATGCAAATTCCACCAAGTGCAGGTATTCTTCCCACTTACTTGGTTTCGTCCTTACATACATTCATAGCATATCTTCCACAATTTGGTTCGTTCGTTCATTCTTCCCATTCATTTGTGGATGGTAGCTTGTGCTTAAATTCAAGTTGGTATTCAACCCTGCAAACAATTCTTTCCAAAATGTAGATGCAAATTTTATGTCTCTATTCGAAATCACCAATTTAGGAATACCATGCAATCTACAAATTTCCTTCATAAATATTTCAGCGATGTTAATAACTTCATAAGTAGATTCTATAGGAATAAAATGTGCAAACTTGCTAAGATTATCAATTACTACCATAATTGAATCATTTGTTTTTGAGTTTTAGGAAAACCTGTGATAAAATCTAGTGATATAGTATCCCACTTCCATTTCGGTATAGGTAGAGGCTGTAACAGGCCAGTTGGGTGCTGGTGTTCAACCTTCACCTGTTGAAAATATAGGAACTTAGATAAGTATTTTGTTGTCTCGCCTTTCATATTAGGCCAATAAAACAACTTCCTAAATGATGTTACCATTTTATGGTATCCCGAATGACCAGAATACGAGTTCTTGTGTACTTTGTCCAAAACTATTAGCTTTTAATTTAGCAGAGTCTGGTATGTACAATCTATTTTTGAATCTTAGTAGACCATTTTTGTCCAAACTCAGATCTGTTCTGTCTAAATTTTCTGCATTATTTTGAAAATCTTCCACTATTTTAATGTATTTCTCATCATTATTACTTGCAACCTTTATCTTTTGCTCAATGTCTCTTTCTTCCCTGCTAATATTTATCTCAAACATCCCATGAATTCTTCTACTTAAGGCATCTTCCACTTTGTTTTCCTTACCCTTGATGTGTCTTACCTCGAAATCGAATTCCCTCAAGAAGGCTAGCCATCTTGCTTGCCTTGCGTTAAGATCTGGTTGACTAAATAAGAATTTCACACCACTGTTATTAGTTAGCAACAAAAGCTTTTTCCCCATTATATAGTGTTGCCACATTTTTAATACATGGACTACAACTCCTAATTCCAATTCATGAGTGATGTAGTTTCGCTCGTTCTCTTTTAGTTTTAATGACTCACAACAGATAATGTGTCCTTCTTGAGTTAGGACACCTCCCAAACCTTGTTTTCTTGCATCCACGCAGAATGTGAAGTCTTTATCTGGGTCTACTACCCTTAAAACGAGTACGGTTGTTAATAGTTCTTTTAACTTATTAAAATTGTCCTGATATTTTTGTGACCAAATAAACTTAGTTCCCTTTTTCTGTAGGGATGTTATAGGGTATGAAATCTTAGAGAATCCTTCTATAAATCTGTGGTAGTACCGAGTGATTTCCATGAATGACCAGAGGTCTACTACATCCTTAGGGATAGGCCATTCCATGATGGCTCTTATCTTCTCTGGGTCGACTGCAATATCTTCTTCAGATATTACATTTCCTAGGTACTGTATTTTCTTTTGATAAAAGTCACATTTGCAAATTTTGCATACATATTGTGTTTTCTTAAAGTTTTCAATATTATCTTTAGATGTTCTTCATGTTCTTCTTCTGTTTTCGAATACACTAGGATATTGTCAATAAATACCAAAACAAACTTATCCAGATACTGACTAAAAATGTTTTTCATTAAACACATAAACATTGTTGGTGCGTTAGTGAGACCAAACGGCATAACAAAAAATTCATAATGTCGGTATCTCATTCTGAACATTGTTTTACTTATGTATTCATCCTTTATTCTGACCTAGTGATAACCAGATCTTAAATCCAATTTATAAAAAAATCTTTTCCCCTCCCACTTGGTCAAACAAATCATTGATTATAGGTAGGGGGTATTTGTTCTTAACAATCATTTTGTTTAACTGTATGTAATCAATGCATAATCTTAGAGTTATGTCTTTCTTTTTAACAAAAAGGACTAGTGCTCCCCATGGTGTGACACTTGGTCTGATGTATTCCTTGTCCAACAATTCTTGTATTTGAATTTTTAGCTCTGTTAAATCGAGTAAACTCATTCTATAGGGTGCCTTAGATATAGGTGTTGGTACAGGCAATAGATCGATATAGAAGTCTATCTCTCTTCTTGGGGGCAGTTCAGGTATTTCGTCTACAAAAAAATCTCTAAATTCATGTAAGACAACAAAATATTCTAGGCTAGGTTTATTTTATTTTTCCAACAGATTTGTCACTTGGATAGCATAAATCTGACAACCTTTACTCATGCACTTCTTAAACTGCATTGTTGAAATCTACCTAACTGATACTAGTTTTCTGATGCCTTGTACTATTATAACAGTGTTGTTTTCATCTCTGTAAGTAAGTGATTTTTCATAACAATCCAAAATTGCTTTATTCTTCTCTAACTAGTCCATTCCAATAGTTATATCATAAGACCCTAATGGTAGAATATTCAGATTTAACTTTGTGTAAAGTCCATCTAAACTGAATTCACAATCAGAAATGAAATATATTACTTTTCTTTTTTTTCTTGTTGCTAGTTGTACTAGCCAAGATTTTGTATGCTTTACTTTCTTAAGCTTGTTTGAATCCACTACACTAGGAGAGACATAACTCAAAGTAGCTCCCAGATCAATTAAAACATAAATACAATTATTATTAACTTTACCTACAACTTCCACTATAGTGGAATGGTGATCATCTTGTTGGCCATCTATAGCTGCATTGATTATGTGTAAGCTTCTGCGCATATCCCACTGTAGAGGCCTCTTGCATATTGTGAACCATGATCCTTGCTGCATAATTTAAACGCGGGTAATTCCTCCTTAAGTGAGTTTCTCCACATTCCCAACATTTTAACGGTTCCCTAGGGTTGTCCCCAAACTTCTTGGTTCCTAGATTAATTGATCTACCTCCGCCTTGGGTTTTCTAGTTATTGGAGTGAAAATATTTCCTTGGAAATCTCTTTGCTGCATTCCAGAAAGGGGTTGACTGATAGCCTTTCTTCCGTTGGTTCATTATGTCATGTTTCTTATCTTTCCAAGCCTTGGGAAGTTGAGACCATTGTTTGTATTGATTGTAACACATTCAGGCCTTTATAAAACCTTTTCTTAAGGTATTGGGGTTGTAAAACTTGATTCTGTCCTTATAGGACTATGGTAAGCAGCTTAGGAATGATTGGATTTTTACTTTTTCTTCCCAGATATAAGGTACAAACCTTAATAATTCCAAGAATTTGTTTATCAGTTCATCCATAGTCATTTGACCAAGTCATAGCTCATAAAACTCTTTGGTATTTATTTTATAGTAACTTTCTGATAAATACTGTTTCTTAAAGTATTTCTTGAAATTCAACCACTCCATTTTTTTTTCCTTTAAGACCTTGCCCAACTTCATGTCCTTCCACCATATACTCGCCTTTCCTTCCAGGTTATAAATGGCCATTCTGAACTTCATGTTGATGGAATAATTGTAAATCTGGAAATACTTTTTTATGTCCAATAACCATGCTTCAACCTCCTCCCCTGTCCTGGATTCTTCATCGAAAGTGGACAATTTGATTTTCTTAAATTCACCTTCCAGGTGGTCCACCTATTTCCTCTTTCTTCCTGTGGCTGTTTTATTTTCTGTTGATGGTGTGCCTTCGTAAGAATTGTTCTTGTTTTCTGCTTCAGGACCATAATTTTTGGAGGCTCTTTTGCTAACCTCTTCTTCCTTGTTATTGTCTTTTGGGCTCTTCTTTTTTACTATGCTACGTAGAAGTACTTCATTTATTTCCTGCTGATCTTCTTGTGCCTTTTTCAGTTTCTCATTGTCTGCCTTGAAAACTTGTAGTTCCACGATAAGGTTCCTCATTGTTTCTAGAACCTGAATATTTGAAGTTCCTTCACTATTTTTCCTAGGTTCTTTAGGAGGTCCTTGCTAAGGATTCTTCTCAAGTTTGATCTCCTCTTCATTCGGTGCTACCATTATCACAACAAAAATAAACATTTTTTGTTTGTATCAATAAGTGTTTTGTTAGTTTTTTCATTGAACAAAAAGCATGTGCTAAGCAAACATTTTTGGCCCTGTTTAAGGTCCAAGTGTTGTAAACCTTTTCTCTAATACCATATGTAATGTAACTCAAATTGACCAACAATTCGTTTTTTTTGCTAGGTGCATTAAAAATTATTACTCTGTTTATACTTGACTGCTTTTCAACCAAAATTGCCACTATCAGAATACGATGTAAGCTTAAATGTATTTGTGAGTGACTAATACAAACTGGTCAACCTTTCCATTAAGATGTGCCTATTACAACCATTTATTACAATGATGACACTTGTCACAATAGGTTAATGTTTTGACTATTCATGCAACTGCGATCTGGTTATATCATACGGTCTAAAGTGACTCTAGCCTATCAGCTTCTAAATTTTACCAAGGGATCCACAAATGTACTTCACTAAAACTCCACTCTTAAAAAAAGTCTTAGTACTCTCCACTTTATGTCCAAATGAAGGAGTACTTCAAAATTTATAACAACCATCCCATACATTCAAGTCTCCTTTATATAATCCCTTATAATCCATGTATCAAAAATAGTTTAACATATGATGTTATATATAAAACCCACTATCATAAAGTTCCCATATCCAAATTCATACAAGGCTATGTATAATTTTGAGTTTATAGGAAACAATTTATCGCACATTTTACCTAGGGGGGTTTACCTTGTTTTCATAAGTCTAAACAGGTCCCCTTGTGACAATTGTAGCTCAGTTGTAATCACATTTATCTTCCAATAGTAGTGGATGTTCTCATAATATTCCTTTGTTAAGGTTTTTAACATAGTGGATAGTGGAAACTAACACACGTCAGTTGGAAATGACATAACAAATGAAATTAGTGATGTTTAACGTGGGGTGGAAATATCGTCTGGCATGAAAACTCATAACCCTAACTGCTTATTGTACAACATGGAACCTTCCACCTTAGTGACACGAATTTTCACTAACAGTCTTTATGGTTCAGTTGAATGCGAAATCAAACCTGTCTGTAATGCCGTAACGCCTCTGGTTTGGGAGTTATGACGGTTCTGCAAATGTACAGACGTTCTTGTGACCAATGGGTGTATGTGAAACACATATGTTCACATGGCCAACATAACCACACAACCCCCACCATTACTCTGATATGAGAGGTCCTAAGTTTCATTTCCTTTGTCTCCCATGCATTTTTGTAACCTCCAGTGTTAACCTCTATGAAGCTCCTCTGCGTGAAAGAATGATGACCAGAAGGATGTATGTCCTACGTAAATCAAGAACATGGAGGCAGGACTATCTGGTCCTCCTCCTTTACTGGGTAAGTTCCATAATGATTCATTCCCTTAGTGGTAGTAGGTATGGAAGGGTCAGTTGTATTCATTCTTGTTTCTACAACTGGTTTTTCTTACGGTTGTTAGCTGAGGTCCTTCCTTTCCTATTATTGTAAGTAACTCCAACCACACTCCATGTAAAATAATAGTTCTAACTTCATGGTGGTTGAAACCCTAAATATCCCATGAGGCCAACCACCCACTGTTCATAAGTTTTAATAAACTTCTAGGTAATTTTTTTACACAGTTTGGTTGATTTGATTCAGGGATAATCCCTTAGTAATATTAGTTTTTTCTATTGGCCTGCAACCACCCTCAGACTTCTCCAAAAATCTTAGACTGGTAAACTTTGATGAAGTTACTCACGACATACTTATTTCCAAAACCCCGTGGGTGAAACCCGCTCAGATTTTCCCACAGTGACCCTAACAATTCGCATATATATATATATATATATATATATATATATATATATAAATCTTTTTGTATGAATGACTGTGTATTATTACTCTCTGTATATTTTGTTAATTTATCCTTTGCAATTGTGAGGTCTTCATCGTCACGACTAGGACCTTCGCCTTTTCTCGGTTTCTCCTACTTGCATTTCAATATTTTTTGATTGATTAAGAGATGAGCCTTCAAACTATTTGCTCCTAGAAGGGCTTTACGTGTCCAAAATTACTATTCCTGAACTCTGTGGTTAAAAAGCCGGTTCAAAAATGTGTTTCGGGTTTCGTTTTTATACTTGGTTTTTGGTCTGTGTAAACTTTACCATTACTTCATAAGTTAAGAATTCATGATGCCAAATTCCTGCAACCCTATATTTGATTCCAAGCTGGGAAATAATGCCTCTGTGGGACATTCTCTACACTACATAAACTCTATCATTCTTTGGGTTCATAAAGATTTATTCCATTTCTCCCTCGGATCATACGATATGAGTCATAAACCCTTTCCTGGGAATATTGTAGGTTTTATTGGATATTATGACTCGTGCATTACTCTAAGTGTCAATAGCTTACTCATACTTGTACAATGTTTTAAATGGCCAATTGTTTTAGTGTGTGTAAAAATACTTCAGATTCTAAATTCAATTAACAACCAATGCATTTGAGTTCTATGTTTCTTTTCTATTCCTAAAGCTTATATATATATATATATATATATATAT
>JASDQU010738850.1:189006-203556 GCA_032191745.1 Picea mariana
TATATACATGATTCAACTACATTGCAACTAACTTCACAGTAGCTTTCTTCAATTTAATGGTTCAATAAAATTAAACTGTAAAGGATTATTCTAAAATCCATTTCATTCTACCAACTATTTATCCCCCAAAACATTATACCAAGAATAAGAAGATGTATTATATCAGCTATTAATCAACAAAACATTCTACCAGAATTAATCAGCACAACATTCAACCAGGAAATGAGTAGATGAACATATATGAACAAGGTGTGTGGACAACAAATGGAACAACCAAGTTCCACCCAACCATAGAAAGAACAACCAATCTACTTGCTCCGTTCACCCCATTGCCTAACCATGAGTCCATAAGGGAGAAATCCACTGCTCCTCTTTTGCTATAGTCCTCTTTCAGATCAGAAATTCCCCTTTCCTCACACTCAGAACAATTCTCATAACAACAAATGATATCTTATCTCCAACATACTAAGAAACATCCTGCCTCCTCCCATATGTTTTATATGCAAAAATCATCTAGTGCCTAGGTATTTTCCCCCCTTTGGGAATTTTCAAAGATTTACAAATCACTAATTTTCAAGGGCTTCCAATGGCCAAATTCCTCATTTCCCACTTGTAAAATTCATCCCTGAGGTATTCTAAGCCTATTCCCCACTCATGGAGTCATGGTCAGCTGATTTCAACATGGTTGTTCCATTTGTCCTTCAACGATTAATATAAAAATATTTGTCTCTTACAAGTTTCATAGTCAAAGAGTTGGTTGGGAAAATAAAATCTTTTCCCAACAGTCACAATAATTAATTTACAATTAATCAAATTCCAAAATTTGGAATTGCCATAAATGGCAATAATTTTCCAAATTCGAATTTTCCAAAAATGGAAATAAATTCCTAAGTTCATACAGACTTTAATAATTAAATATTTTTGGGGATATTACACTCATGCTAGTAGATGTTCTTCTGTACCAATTTAACGAGTGTGAAGGAACAAGGTCACTTGACGACATTTTTAATTTCAGGGAGTCTGAAAAGATCTTAACTATGGACTCTGTGGGGGGTGTTCTTCTGGACCAATTTAATGAGTGTGAAGGAAAAAGGTCACTCAATGATCTTTTCAATTTTAGGGATTCTTAAAAGAGATCAACTATGGACTCCGTGGGGGTTCCTTTTTCGTAAATTTATTCCCTCATGCCTGAAAAAGGGTTAAACGTATACCTGAGAATACTCTTCTAGTGAACCGAAGTTCCTAGAGTATACCTTTGTTCACAAAATTGACCATTCAGACTGAAAAAGGGATAAAATACCACTGGAAAGACATTCCTTCAAGTTTTAGTTTGGCAATCATGAAGGACAACAAGATCGCTTGACAATCTTTTCATGTTTAGAGAGTTTGAAAAGGGCTTAAACAAAACTCCAAGAGGTTACTTTTCTCAGTTAATCTGGATGATATTGAAAAGAATAAATGTAGTCACGTCGGATGTTTCTTTTGGATCTAAAAGTGAGCTTGAAAGACAACAAAGCATGCTCATTTTGGGATTCCCTAGGGTGAGGCCAAGAGTGATGATGTATCAGACAAATGAGGCTCAATCTCGTAATCATGATAGGAATAACAAGGTCTCCCGAGACTAAAGTCATTAAAGACAACGTGGACGCCAAAATGAAACAAGGATATATCTAGGGAATCCATGTAAAGGCATGATCTAACACTAAATTATGACACTTCTAAAGCAATTATGATTCTATGTCCCACTTCGGTGGGATCAATCCTATGGAAAAGCAGAAAAGACAACGAGATGCAGTAAGTGGAGGTGGAATCCTAACTTATATGCAAAAAGTTGGAAACATAACTTTTACCAAAGGACCTTTGAAAGTGACCCATCTCCCAAAAAATGTTACAAACCAAAAGTGAAGTGCATCGTAACATCCAATAAGAAACTCAAGGACCACATTAAATGATTTTCAAGCCAGAAAAAATCACAAAAGGGTTCAAAAAAGTGGCAAAAAGGGCCAAAAAAGTCTATAAATAGAAGCGAACACCTCATTTGCACCATTGCAATTTGAGAATTAACCAAAAGGTAAAAAAATACCCATTTTCTTAAAGAGTTGATTCTAGGAGCTTCAAAGGACAAAATGAACTTCCGCTCAGACCAAGTAAGTACAAACTCATCCCTCTTGCATTTCCATTCTTATTTTAAGCATAGTTTTTAGTTTTTGAGGGGGCGTGCCCTCTTAAAAAACGGTGGTTGTATGTGTACGAGGGCTATCCAGGGACAACCCGCATACATCCGTAGGAATAAAATAATCTGCCAGTGGATGTACGTGATTGTGTCCAAAACGGCCTGCGTACACCCTCAAAAGCATGGAGAAATGAAATATGCCATAGATATCTCCCCCTTGAACTTGTCATGTAACATGATGTATGTCCACTAGAGGGAGAGGGAACATGAGGAGATTGATGTCTTGGTCGATGAGGACCCTGCTTCCATTGCTGCATTAAAACAATGTGGGCCATGGAAGTTCTACCAGTGTCCGCTTATGAGGGCATAACCTAGGCTTCTGAATGCCCTGGTGGATTACTGGCACCTAGACGTAGAGGTGCTCATGATTGAGGGGAAGTTGTTGAGTCCAACGACCAAGGATATATATTTGTTGACTAGCCTCTCGAGGAGAGGGGAACTAGTCAACCTGCGGACATTTACTCCTAGGCCCTTCAACATCGCCGACTACATCGGGATGCACTGTGAGGTAGGCACTGATAGAGTAGGTTCTCAAGTTCCCATCAACAAGATCACCAACCTGTCACTGAAGGTGATCCTACTTCTCATTGGGTGAATCACTAGATCCATGACTGTTCACCAGGCCTCCTAGGTGCACATTTATTGTGCCATGCAGTGCCTTGATGCACGTATTTTTGATTGGAGAAAAACCATGCTTACTTGATTGAAGAGGCAACTTACAGATTTCCGTGAGCGTAGTAACAAAAACTTTGGGTTCAGGACCATTCTGTGCTCATTCTTCTTTGATAGGGTACCCAACCTGAGTTTGAGAGAGACAGTGCAGGGGCATGTGGCCTCCTTCCTGACAATGTGTATATGGACAACATTGCTGCCACGATAGGGGGGAAGGAAGGACCATAGAGGACTTCGATGACACATTCTTTGATTGGTGGGAATGAAAGATTATGATGATATAGGACTACCCCTACACCAGAATCAATGTTTCTAGAGATCCAAACATTCTTGTACCTCTAAGAGAGGAGCGAGGAGAGATAGGTACATGTTTTTTTAAAGTTATTTAATTTTTAGTTTCTTTTTTATATATAATTTTTATATGCATTAGAGTATTTGACAACTATGTATCTGTTATGTACATATGGGGGACCTGTGCACCTGACATACTTCTTGAGGACTAGGCAGTGTCCTCAACTAGAGGCAGTACAAACAGCGACCATCCGACCAACAGCCGCAAGGGGATCTCCAGCTAGAGAGGTTGAGAGAGTTTTGAGATGGGTGGATCGGAACCTCACCTCACTCACTCATGTAGTTCCCATGGCTGAGATCAAGGATCTCCCACCATCGATGCAACCTCACGTAGTTGGGGTACCACAGACTTGGGTCCAACTCTTCCAACGTTTGGAAAACGTTGTTGCTCACTACGATAGGGCCAATAGGCCCCGATCTTAGATAGGATGGACAATTATATGTCGAGGGAACTTTTGTATATTTTTTAGGGCATAATCCCCGTGATGTATACCGAATTACTATTTTTGAGGCGTTCGCGCCCACCTATGTACTCTAACACTTTTCGATATATATGTATATATATTTACATCTTTTTATATGTCTTATTGATCACATTTTTACAAATGTATGTACATGTGTATGTGTGTGCTTCTTTTTACGTGTGTGCAATATGCCAATTTAATACTTGATTAGCTAGAGTATATGTTATTTGATTTAATCTCCTAGGAACATGGATATACGTAATGTAATCAAAGTAGTGTTCTAAGAGATGTACCCTAATGAATCATCGGTGTAAAGTAGGATCATAAACGCGGTAAACCCCATTTAACTGGGACACAACCAACTAAGCATCTAAGTAGACCCGAAGGTGAGAGACACCATGTGACAAAGTGTCACGAAGCAACTCTATCACTACACTGTACTCAACGACATTGTTTGTAGCGTCACCTAGATAGATACTTCTGGAAGATAACAACTGGCCTTGAGGCGTGAAAACCACCCAAGCTGTGGAAGAAAGCCTCCGAGTGTGTTGTCTAGCACTATCCGTGAACCCAAAGAACATCTATGATTCACTTGACATCTTCCACAGTGAAAAGTATGACATAAATAATGACACGTCCATAAAACAAAATGATGAAAACTAACTTTATAAGAACTATACATATGTATAAGAAGTCACCCAAGTGACCAACCTACGAGTAATACTTCTTGAGGTAGAGCCCATTTCTAGGATTCGCCAAAGCATTTCCATCAAATTCAACCAGATGATAAGCACCCTTCTTTAAGATCTCTTTCACAATGAAAGGTCTGAACCACATGGGTTTGAACTTGCCTGCCCCCAGGGGATCCTTATCTTGGTTGTAGACTAGGACAACGTCACCTTCGAAGAAAATCCTAGGACAAACAGACCGATCATATCGACACTTGACTCATTTCTTATGAGCCTCGTTGGCCAAGGCTTCATCACGGCATTTCTCATCAAGCTGCTCGAGATATAATAAGCATTCCTCAAGCGATGAAGTGTCTGGCAATAACTCTACTACCAACTTTAGAGATGGGATCTGGAACTCTAAGGAAAGATTGCTTCCATCCCGTAAATGAGTTGAAAATGTGAGAAACCAATAATAGTATTTACAGACATTCGGTAGGCCCATAACGTCTATTACAACATAAAATCCCAATTTGACTTGGCAGAATTGATCGTTCACTGTAGAATAGTCTTGAGGGACTTATTCATAGCTTCCACCTGACCACTTGCTTGTGTGTAGTAGGGTGATGAATTCTCTTTTCTCAACCCAATATTTGATGTTAACTCAAACATCATTTTGTTTTGGAAGTGACGAATATGGTCAGTGAAAATCTCCTTCGGGATGCTGAACCTTGCTACTATTTGGTTAAAAATAAAGAGAGTTGTTTTTTCGCCATCATTATCAAACATTGGCATAGCCTCGACCCACTTTGTGAATTAGTCTACCGCTATGATGATATAATGATTCCCCCTGGATGAAACCAGGTGGCATGTGGTAAAATCAATCCCCCACTTGGTGAAAGGACCAACAACAATGACGGGAAACATGGGCGCGGGATGTGCCCTCATATTCTGAGAGAATATCTGACAAAGGTGACACTTCTTGACTGACTCAATGCAATCNAATGTAGTCCAAAAGTAACCAGCTCGTAGAATCTTTTGGTATGTTTCCAACCCAGACAAATGACCACCACATGCTCCAATGTGGCAGTCATTAAGAACGAGTTATGCTTCTTCGTTTATAAGGAACCGACAAAGAATACAATCTACACCTCGACAATACAAAGTGTCATTGAGTATGATATAGATGGTGAATTTTTCGACGCTCGTCACGAGAAGCAGAAGTGAGGCATTTCAAAGTCTAGAGATAGACTAGTACCTTTCCATACTAGGGCTTTGAAGATGTGATTAGAAAAATATCACCTTTAATAAGTGATTCTTTGGGTGTAACATCCCCTGATTCGATCAGAAATTTCAAAATAAGTTCTGCAAAGACCAACGACCTTTTGGATTTCACAAAAATAAAATCAAGTCAAATTCCTAGAAGATAACAATCCATCTACTGATCTTTCCACCAATGACTCGTCGTGTCAACATGTATTGAAACAAATTCACAATGGCAATGACGGTGGTATTGTGATGAAGTATATAGTGATAGAACCACTCGACAACATGCACTATTGCCAATGCAAGCTTCTCAACATGGGAGTAGTTGAGTTCTGGTCCAACTAGGCCTCAACTCATGTAATAAGTCACATGCTCTTCGAGCATATCATCCTCTTGAACCAAGAACATATCGATGGTCGACTCTACAGTGACCAAGTACAATAAGATATATTTATTATATTTGAGAGGCTGGAGCAGAGGGGAAGATGTAGGGGTGTGTTTCAACACTTCAAAAGAGCACTGAGTGACATTTTTCCAACAGAAAGGGACTCCCTTTTTCAGTAAACACATGAACCCTTTAGTGATCTCGACATAGTTTGCGATAAAATGATGAAGAAAGTTCACTTTCCTCTGTAATATTTGAAGCTTAGGGACTATGCACAGAGGAGGCAACTGAACTATCGGCTCAACCTTAAGAGGATTGAGCATGACCCTGTTGTCGAAACTATGAAACCTAAAAGATGACCTGATGTCACGCAAAAACTGCACTTGGTAGGATTCAATCAAATATGATAGTAGAAACATCGTTCAAAGATTAGTCGGAGGTGGAGGATGATCATCTCTCTTGTGAGATTGTGACGCTAGATCAATAATATAAGCCTCGACTATATGTCTAAGGTCGTGGAAAGAAAAAGACATGGCCCACTGAAAAGTGTCTCCAACATTCTTTAGGCCAAAAGGCATATTACGGTAATAAAATGTTCCCCATGGACATATAAAAATTGTTTTATGTTGGTCCTCGGGTTTGATCTGAATCTGGTTATATCTCGAAAAACCATCCATGAATGAAAAGACCTCACAACCTGTGCATTCATTGAAAATATGATCAATGAATGGGGTGGGGAAATTATCCTTTGGACAGTCTTTATTCAATTCATAGAAGTCCATGAACATGTGAATCGTATCCTATTTTTTGTTAAACAGAACGAGATTTGACACCCATTGCGTCAACTGTACGGGGTAGATGAAACTAGATTTAAACAATTTCTCTACTTCATCCTTAATAGTTGTTGCTTTCTGAGTATTCATCTAACGAAGCTTCAATCAGACCATTTTGTCATTAGTATAAGTCGTTATCTCATGTTCGATGATTCTTGGATAATGCCTGTAATTTCCTCGTAAGACCAGGCAAAAATGTTGCAGAATTCTTTAAATAAGTCTGTATAGATTTGAATCTCCTCGGGGGAGCATTACGCTCCGATGAAAACATTCTCCATGATGGAAGGGGTTCTGGAGATGTCAATAGGTATCATCTCAGCGATAGTTTCCATATTACCCTCAGCATTAAATGCATGCATAGCTAGAGGATTAACAGGACAAGAATTGTCTCCAGTCATAGTCAACACGAATTCACCTAGCTCTATTCTTCTTAACTTCGAGAGAAAATAATATCTGTGATGGAGATCATCCCAGGGTTTGTCCGGACCAGTCAATGCATCTATAATCACCTCATTAGAGGGAAATACTAAGTCTAAAGAATCGATAGTGGCGAGGGAACCTTGATCCCAAATAGGCTCAAGAACTGAATGTAACTTCTGTGCAGGAGTCAGATTGGGGTTGGTTGAAGTTTGTTGAACAATATTGTATGAAAATTCTACCATGGACAAGGGCATGGCCATACCAGGATTCCTTGTCCCTTCCATCAAGGCCAATGGAGAAGGAAAATTCCAAGGATCGTTAAAGTAAGTTGTTTGTAATGATGAAACTTGAAAATTTTCATCCCTAGGCTAGTCGGGGGTAAACGATATGAACTTGACATCATAAGAATGAGGAGGGTAATCGAAAGTACCCATCAAATATGGGCACAAACCAGCCCCCACGTTGATGATGTAGGGATGAAGGTTATCAATCATTGGGACCGTGGTTGCCCCCAATGAAGGGTCAGGCCTAGAGAAGGATAACTGGTCAATGGTTATGATTCGACCCTCGTGTGGAAACAACAAGACCCAAAAAATTGTGGCAACCACTGCATGAATTGCATAATTCCAAATCCTTCCTAATAAAAGGTTTTAGTCGAGAGGCACATCGACCACTTCAACTTTGATGCACATGGTCTTCCCTCCTAACTGCATGGGGAAAGAAAGGATGATTCCATGTGGTCTGAAAGAATGATCATCGAAAGAAGTAAGAAAAGTAGGTGACAGAGACAAAATGGGTTGGTCAATGGCCTTCCAGCATGCCAATGGCATCATGCAAGTCGAGGTACCCTCATCCACCACCGTGAGAAAAATATTCCAGGTAAAAGATTTTGTAGTGTAAGACACTACTATCTGAAACACAACATGGTATGGGAGATGAGGTTTCAAGTCAATCGTATCGAGAATGGTCATTCCCGGATTACATGTCTCTACAGATACCAAAGAAGATAACAAATCCTTTCTTTTCATAGGGAAGCTCTAGAGGACTTCCAAAGGAGACATTGCGCAAGGGGTTTGTGACAAATCCTCCACCACAGAGTAGTTCTGGGAAATCCTTGTGTTCAGATTATGAGAAGGTTTCTTGAATTCCACTTTAGGGATACGTGTCATTGTTTCTCCCATCATCTTCTCCATCTAGAGATGAAAATATGGGTTTATGACTTCTTTACCCTTTTTGGCAGATTCTGGCATTCCGTAATCATGTGCCTTGGTTTCTATATAATCATCACCTTTCATCAAATAAATGTTCACATATGAGAGATTACTAGAAGATGGAGGGGGTGCCTAACTGCCCCCATCCGGGGGATGGAGAGGCTTGAGTCATAATTTTCCCATGTGGGAATGGGTTCATTAACATAACAGTTTGTTGTTGCGCCAATAACTTCTGGGCCTCGCCAAGTCGAGGGAATAGGTGAGTCGGGTGGTCCTCCATGCAAAGGTTACATGGATACTTCGACTTTATCTTCTTTGTGTTTCCCTCGCAGAATTGTTGTTGGGTTTCTTGTCCCCCTTACACTTCTTGTTTCTCTATTTTTTATTTCCATCAAGATGCTAGTTGGCCTTCAGGTGCATCGATTGCACACTGTGTACATCCAACGTTTGGGTAGGGGGAGAAACTGAACTAGAGGTCTGGCTAGCCATTATCTGTTGTATTGAAAATTGTTGCAATTGATTTGACAAATGATTAGTGGACTTTCCTTGTGCTGAACCAACTATACCATCGGCATGTGGTCCATACTTTTGTCTAGCTTTATCAAGGATGGACCGTGGAACATCTGGAAAAATCTCATAGAGTAAGCCAGACTAAGAGTATATCAGTTCGAGATGTTGCGCTCTCATTATCACCTACTCCTATGAAGACACTCCCAAAGTTGCAACGTCCTTGGATAACTGAGGTAACAAAGACTTCAAGAACAACTCTAGCAGGAAAGCCGGTGGGACCTGTACCTTGATCAAGCTCTTTCGATGCCGCCATTCTCGGATGTGATCCGAGATATGATCAACCTTATTTTTCTCAAATTTGGCTAGCAATTCGGTGCCAACATCATATCTCACAGGTACTTGGAAATGGTTCAAGAAAACCATTGCCAAATCACTAAAGTAAGAATATCTTGAGCGGTCGAGCTCGATGTACCATTTCATAGCACCCCTAATAAGAGTGCGTTGAAATAGGTGCAACTGTACAGAGCCGTCTCCCAACAAGTTTGACGAGCACCATAGGTGGAAATTTGTCACGTGATCACTTGGGTCTTTGCCATGCTTGCCTTTGAAATTTAGAATATCTTAGGGAAACTTAGTCGGCATTGGGGGCCAATGCGGATCATGAAAAATTGGTTCATTAAGAAACCTTGACAAGTCTAGAAAGTGTAACATTTCCAGAAATGGTAGTTTGGAATGGGTACTATGTACAGGAAAAAGAGGCCCTCGAATTTGATTGGAACCAGGTTGCCAGAAAAAGTTGGGTTGTTGTCCAGGGTTCTGGTAAATACCATGGCCTTGACCAGCGTGCATAAACTTCATTTTCTAGGAAATCATTAGATGATTCCTATAATTGGACATCGAGGGCTGGGCGAGGATTGCTCCCTGTGTTATGTTCCAAATATTCTGGAAGGGGTTTCCCCCTTCCAATCCAATGAGAATAGGTACTGAGCCTTTCCCAGGGTTCCATTGACCATGGAAAGGGTTTCCCCTAATCGATATCCTTGAGGAGGGAATTGATCCCTGCTAAGGATTCCAAAGTCCTTGTGAAGATAAAAATCTTGTACTTTCCCCCTGTGTAGGAATAGTACCCTGCACAGGATTTTGTTGTCCAAAACCAAGGTTTCCCCCAGCCAAGACAACAGCCGACGAAAAATCGTTATTACCAAATGTGTCAAACAAAGAGAATGACATGGATCACACTGGTGTGGTGTAAGAAGAAGTTCCTAGACTGCCCACTCCAAAAAAGGCGTAGTTCATGTTGGGCCTGACGGGTGGCTTGAAAGCACAATTGAGCGAGGGGAACATAGGAGGTATATGACCTCCACCGTAAGGGATAACATTATAAGAGGATGAGGTGTTCCCCATGGACCCTTGCAAGGGAGCGTTCAAGCTCCTTGCCCCCAGACCCATGGTCTATAGGGTGGAGTAAGTAAGGATGGAGTTTGTATCAAAGTTGGGCATCCCATATGAAAATGGAGGGCTCATCGCACTCTGTGTGAATGGAGCAGTGGTCACCGCCAATGACAGTATCAGACCACTGCTCAAAGTAAAGGTGGTCGAGACCATTATGGTCCAAACCGACAAAGGTGGGTTAGGAGGTGGAATACCCCTTGTGGTGGCATTCATTGAGAGAGTATGAGGATTCCCTGACGAAGTAGCAACATTTTCTTCCACAGCTTCTTGTAAGACTATCTAATGCTCGTGAGGTGTTACCCTTGGAGAGACAACTTGTACCAAAATTGGCACCGGAAAGTCAGTGATCGAAGGGTTAGCTAGGCCGAGAGATTCCTCTCCAAAGTCGAAAATAGTAGGTTCCTCCGTATTCAATTAATCTCCTCTGGAAGTTGGCTTGGGCACAGTCTCATGTGTCCCAGTCACTTCAAATGACCCTTGTTGGTCAAGTCTTCATCGTAACGGTGGTGGTGGTGGCTCCAATGTAACCAGTGGCATGCCCTGAATCCTTCACGACCGGTAGAGCTATTGATATTCCACCTTGTGAAAATATCAATGAAACAGTAAGGATTTAACTAACGTTTAAAACAAAGAACAAACTAGAAAAGTTCCTACAAGATAAAGCAAGAAAACCACTATCTAGTTGGAAGAACAATTACGCCAGCCAACACTAAAGAAACTTACAGGTGCAAGTGCAACTTGAACATGGAAGAACCCTCCAAGTATACTATGAAAAGCGTGGCCCGACGTATACCCTAGGTACCGCAGTATACCCCCGCAGTCACCTGTGCAAGTATTTAGAATAAAGGAAACTAAGTTGTGAGCTCGTAAACAATCACTGGGTGGGTACATTTGATAGTCGGGTGGAACGCAATGAGAAGGATAACAAGTCTGAAACCTACCAAGGGTATCGAAAGTAAGTGGTCCGGAAGAAAACTGAGGATCGCAAATGGATTCGAGGTCCACGAAGCTCTGTAGGCAAATGAAAATGACAGTATCCCACAACAGATCCTCAATATGCGTTCCCCACTACGTTTGGTCCAACTTTGGAGGGGTTATCTTCGCTACCTTTCCTCACACGACATCGTGTTTAGCCCCTGTGTTATAGGGGGGTCCCAAATAACTTTCACGTCACTGGACTTTTATACTCTCTAGCTCTATCTCCAATCTTTGTTTATAAGCCTTCAAGAGTTTCCTCTCCAACCTAATTCAAGGATCTACCCTAAACTAGTTGATTTACCCTACAAACAAAAAATTCTAATTAATTTTAAATTAGCGTTCATTTTAAGTGGATTGTTTTAACTCAAAGGATATGGCAGTGAAACTAGTGATGTGCATGAGAGATGAAAAGAGGAGAAGTAAACGAAACTGAAAACAAAATTACTTCTAGTTAACAATAAAGATTTGCAACTAACTCTTTAAACCAACTTTTCATAAATAATTTTTCAAGATCATTGAAAGGAATACCTAAAACAAAATTTCACTCGACCACGAGCTACTTAGTGTTCTAATAAATCAGTAACGAAATTGAAAATTAAACTCTTTTTCCTAACAAGTAAGATAACTAACTCCAACTACTTTACCAAACTAAGAAATGGAAATTTTTTATTTTATTTGAAAAATACTTCAAACAAGAAAAACTTGAAATAAATCTTTTTTTTTCCTTTAAATAAAATGAAAGGGGGTAAAAGAAAAACCAGAAAAGACTGAAACTGACCTCTGGCCCACTACATATCACAGGGAGTCACTAAAGACACCAAACAGACTGATAAAAAACTCAAAGATTCACCTAAAACCCTTCAAAGTAAACACAAGAAATCTTCAAAAAGACAAGAAAACTGATATCTAACCCAGGATTTGACTGTAAAAACAGAGGCACTGAACTATGACAAGAGACCCTTAGAAGTAAAAACCTCAATTAGGGAAGAGGTTGACTGCCTCTTCTTAAAAAACAGTCCCTTGAACCAGGTACGCTATTGATGCTTAAGAAACTTGCATATGTACACGGGTTGTCTATAAAGCAAGGCATGTATGTACGTGTGCTGTCCCACAGTAGGCCAAGTACACCACTATATTTATTGAAAAAAGGAAATGAAACATACAAACTAACATGGTAGGAAGAACTAGTATGGCACCCACAGGTGACCAGAATCCCTCAAAATACTCAACAAACTCAACATAAACTCAAAAGGTATAAAACGAATCAAACACCCAGACAATCCCCTAAAACCCTAGAGGCTTCCCCAATATGGTCACCAGTTTTGTTAGCAGGAAAAACCCTCCTATGGCTACACCAGGGTTTACAATGTAGGCAGATCAATAACCGTTTAAAATTATTCTAATTTTCTAACTACCCCAAACATACACCAAACTTATGCAAGAAAAGTAAAATGAGAAGGATCAGGTAATTGTACCTTTACTCTATGTCTGGTGACGATCCTCTTGCACTTGAAGGATTCACTGACTGCAAACCTCCTCCAAAGACTAGCCTGCATTCAGAGATAGAAAAACAAAAAGCTAAAAGCATACATTTCATACATAAATAAGGGTTAGATGTTAGAATAAAAACATAAAACAAATGCAAACATTCGACACATCATGTTTTGGGATAGGAAAAGTACTTATTTTATTGATAATACAATGATCACTTACAACCAAAGTCGGCTACTACTCCTCAAACCTGGTCTGGGCTCCTCTTCACAAAGCTCCAATTTCAACTCCATGTATCTTTCTCCTCTCAACCTTCTTCTTGGGAAATGGAATGGGTTCTGATGGAGGAAAAAGGGAAAAATGAGGAATTTTGAGGCAATTCTCACAACAAGGCTACAAATGCTTAGGGAAAGGAGGGGATATGAAATGGGAAAAGTTTCAATGTTCTCATGTCTATATGTGGAATGAGACCCCAACACCTCCTTTTATATGAAAAAAGGATGTTTATCCGGTTCGATGACGGGCTATAGGCGGTGGATTAGTTGGGAAACTACCCAATAGCCCGTAATCTCAACGAATTCCTTGCAACTTTTTAATTTTTTCTACTTTTGCAAGTATACGTAGGCTTTAGTGGTGTAACATGCATATGTACATGAGCTGTACTGGTGCAACAAGCATGTGTACATGGGAAGTAGTGGATCAGGTCACGTAGATCTTCAAAATTTTGGTTTTTAGGAAGAGTAACTCAGTGATGGCTTGGAAAAAAATGCAAGTAAGAGGGCCAAATGCCAGGTATGCATGTGTAGAGAAATTTAGGTTTATAGTAGGCATAACATAACTCATACTAGCTGCTGGGTCAATTAAAATATAAATATGGTTATCATGAATTTTACCTTCAACCTCCATGATAATGGATTCATGATCAGCTTGCCTGTCATCTACAACTACATTAATTTGCTACATGCTTCTGCCCATTTCTCGTATTGTAGAGCCTTCTTGCATGTTATGGACTGTAATTCTCGCCGTGGAAATTAAGTGTGGGTAGTTCCTACTCAAGTGAGGTTATCCACACTCCCAACACTTTAGTGGTTCTTTGGGGATGTCCCCAATTTTATTAACTCCCAGATTAACTAGTCTACCTCCCACTTGAGCATTTTGGGGGTTGTAATGATAATATTTCTTTTGGAAACCTTTTTCCATATTCCAAAAAGGGGCTGGTTGGAAGCCTTTGTTCCATTGATTCATTATGTCATGTTTCTTGTCCTTCCTTGCCTTTTCTATTGGGATAATTGTTAAGTGTGGACACAAATCAATACCCCTAGCTTCACTATGAAACTTGAACAAAACAAGACAGTACACTACTCTTTCCTTAGATTTCAATTATCAAATGAGAAATGGATCTAGAGCATGCCTTTTAAATATCGAATATCCAACTTCACCAATGAAATCCAAGCTCTTTCACGAGGCTTATGGAGAAATATCTGCAAAAGAACACAAGACAACAAAGAAAAGAATAATAGAGTCTATTTGATATGAAACTATGTACATGATCAAGGAATCATACAATATGAACAAATAACATTCATATAGGAAAGAAAAGTATATCTGTATTAAAG
>JASDQU010738850.1:279549-296743 GCA_032191745.1 Picea mariana
TCAAGTAGAGAGAACTTTTGTTCTAAGTTCTCAGAAGTGCAAATTTGGCACCATAGCTATGCAAGGCGTGCACAGGCTAGACGAAGACTCAGAGTTACGATTTTGAGCAAAGGGATTGAAGGATTTCTGCTGCAGGAGTGCACAGGATCGAAGACTTCAACACTTAGCGTGGTTGAAGGTTTGCCACAAGGAGTGCATGCAAGGAGTTTCTTGAAGGGACTCGAAAGATGTGAGGAAAGCTCAAGAGGGGTAGGCCTTCAGAGTGTTGAAGGGAAGCAGAATAAAGTTGTATATTTAAGGTTACAGAGAACGTCGTAGGTTTGTGCATAGGTGATGAGTTCCGTAGAAGAGCGGCCCGTTGTTTCGTGGGTTTGATAGGGAGAAACGGATGGACGAAACTCTCTGAGAGATTTTGCGAAGTGCCATGGATCATTGGATCTTGCGGGTACAAGGAGGCTACAGTGCAGAAGCGAAGGAGTCATCGATCGAGATCACGAGGAGAGTGGATCTACTTGCAGATCGATTATCGGACCATCGCAGGAAAGGAGCGAAAAACTTGGCTGTGGAAATCGTGATCGAGCGAGAGGCGAAGTCCCAACGATTGCATGGATAGTGTGGGCCACAACAAGGTGATGTGATAGGTAACACGAGATATCAGAAGTTCAGTGTTTCGGGCATCAGGAGCCGACGAGGGAATAGTTAGACCTTGCGAGTAGCGAAGTCGCGAGGTAGCGATAACTCGGGTATCGGTGACTCGGACCTCGGGAGTCGAGGGAAGATCCATTTGAACTTGTGAGTGATGAAATCGCAAGGGAGCAAGATCACAATTTCGGTGCCTCGACGCGTCGTGTGTCGGAGGTTGAAACTTGAGAGTTGGTTGTCGCGAGTGGCGAGACTGCGATAAGGGTAGAAGTCCCGACAAGCAGGAAGTTCCGATCTTTCGATAAGACAAAGAAAGGGAGGTCGCGAAGAGAACTGTGGGTGCAGATATTCCAATTGGGAGATAGAAGAGTATTGACGCTCTTTGGGCCGAGAGGAAAGAAGGTCCTGGAGGAGGCGAACGTGCTCCGAGGAGTGTGCTTGCGTCAGAGTGGTATCAGAGCGGGGAATATCTTTGTTTTCTATAGCAGAGAAGAGTTTCACCATGCCGCCCAAAAGAGAAAGATAGTCACCAGACCTAGAAGATAGGGAGGTGAGAGGAAGAGGTAGGCCAGCAAGGAATCATAAAATGGAGCTACATATGAGAGATATCCGAGTGAGGATCGAGGAGATGGAGACAACTCAAAGACGCGGAGTTAGCGTAGGGGATCTTAGTGATTCTGAAGTTGAAGAGGAAACTGGACATGAAGAAGAGGTCACAACAGAAGATGCATCAACCGAACGGTTGATCAAAGCCATCGCAAAGATGGGTGAGAAGGAGAAAATGGATATTCCAGTCTATGAAGGGAATCTGGATGCAGAGGAGCTTCTAGATTGGATTAGAGCTCTCGACACATACTTTGATTATGAAGATGTGGAAGAATATAAGAAATTCAAGCATGCAGTTACGCACTTGAAAGGGCATGCAACATTGTGGTGGGATGAGCTACAAGATGACAGACGCTGCGAAGGCAAGAAAAAGATCAAGAGTTGGGATCGAATGATAGCTAAGATGAAAGCGAAGTTCATCCCAAGGGATTACCAAATCACTCTATTCATGAGAATGCAGAACCTACGACAGAAAATGATGACAGTCAAGGAATATACTGAAGAGTTCTATCGACTGAGAAAGTTGCTAGATACCTGAATGGTATGAGATATGACATTCAAGATGAACTAAGCATGCTAACCATCCAAACGGTGGAATATGCTTACCAATTGGCTCTGAAAGCTGAGGAGAAGCTGAGCCGAAAATAAGTTCAGCGAGGGCGAGGCATAAGTCAGCCCAGAGGAAAAGCGATTGCCCAGGACAAGTACCAGAAGCCCAAAGAGGAATGGAAGAAACCTCAGGGTAAAGTTGAGAGAGGTGGAACCTCATAACAGAGGCAACTGTATGTTGAGCAGAGAGGACAACAAAGTGATCAACGAGAAGATTATGCTAATGCAAACACTCTTCCTCATACTAGAGGTCAAGGTAGAGGAAGAGGGGGAGTAATCACATGTTTCACGTGTGGGAAGAATGGGCACAAGTCATATGAGTGTCCAGAGAAAAAGAAGGATGAAGGGGAAGCTCACATCACAGAAGCACAGAGGCATGATGCTGAGTCAGAAGACGTAGAAAGCGGAAGATCGCTTGGGATGCATAAAGTCCTTTTGACACCTGAGAAAGAGATGGAAAGCTCAGTACAAAGGACCAGACTGTTCAGAACATCTTGCAAGAACAAGGATAGGAAGTGCAAGGTTATTGTGGACAGTGGAAGCACAGACAATCTTGTTTCAACCAAGATGGTGGAGAAACTGGAGCTGGAGACAACTGATCACCCAAGTCCATACAAAGTTTCATGGCTATAGAAGGGACATCAGGTGAGTGTCACCAAACAATACTTGGTTGAATTTAAGATAGGGGGATATAATGATAAGATCTTGTGTGATGTTATTCCCATGGATGTATGTCATTTATTTCTAGGTAGACCATGGCAATATGACATAAATGTGATTCATGACAGGAGGATGAACAAATATACCCTAGAGAAAAATGGGAGAACCCATAAGTTGCTTCCGATAAAGGATAAGGAAGTGAAACTGGAGGTAGAAAACACAATACTTCTCATGAGTGGGAAGGAACTTCTTACAGAGGTTGAGAAGAATGAATATCCACAATTCTTTGTGGTCAGAAAACCGAGAATTGTCCTGACCAACACAAGAGTGGATGATTTGCCAGAAGAAGTTCAGGAACTACTGGAAGAGTTCACTGACATCATAGTGGATGAATAACCTCATTCATTGCCACCGGTGAGGAGTGTGAGTCATCACATAGACCTCATACCAGGAGCTAATTTGCCGAATAAAGCTGTGTACAGGTTGATGCCACAAGAAAATGAAGAGGTCAAAAGACAAGTTCAAGATTTGATAGACAAAGGGTTGGTCAGAGACAGCTTGAGTCCGTGTGCTGTTCCAACGGTACTCAACCCAAAGAAGGATGGAGGATGGAGAATGTGCACTGATTCCAGAGCCATTAATAAGATCACCATCAGATATAGGTTCCCATTGCCAAGAATGGATGATTGATGGACTGTTTAAGTGGAGCCAATTTTTTTTCAAAGGTCGATTTGAAAAGCGGATACCATCAAATTCACATGAGGGAAGGCGATGAGTGGAAAACAACCTTCAAAACAAATGAAGGATTGTATGAATGGCTATTCATGCCGTTTGGCTTGATGAATGCGCCGAGTACTTTTATGAGGCTGATGAATGAAGTCGTGAGGGAATTCATCGGAAAGTTTGTCATTGTTTATTTGGACGACATACTAATATACAGTAAATCAGAGGCTGAACATCTGAAGCATTTGGCCATTGTGATGAGGAAGCTACAACAGGAAAAGCTGTTGATCAACATGAAGAAATGTTCGTTTATGCAGACACAACTCATTTATTTGGGTTTTTTTATTTCGGCTAATGAGTTGAGGATGGATCTGGATAAGGTGGAAGTGATCAAGAATTGGCCATCACCGAGAAATATTTTCGAGGTGAGAAGCTTCCATGGTTTGGCTAATTTCTACAGAAATTTCATCAGGAATTTCAATGGGATTAGCGCAGCAATGATGGACACAGTCAGGAAGAGACATAAATTTTTTCATTGGATAGCAGAGGCTGAGAAGAGCTTCAATTTGTTGAAGCGAAAGATCATAGAGCAACCGGTGTTGGTGTTTCTAGATTTTCGGAAAACATTTCAAGTGAAATGTGATGCAAGCGGGTATGCCATAAGAGCGGTCTTGAGTCAGGAGGACAGACCAGTTGCATATTTCAGCGAGAAGCTGGATGACGTGAAGCTAAAATACTCCACGTATGATAAGGAATTTTACGCTATCATACAGGCGTTGAAGAAGTGGAGGCATTACTTGATCCCGAAAGAATTTGTATTATATAGTGATAATCATGCATTACAGTTTGTGACTCAACAAGAGAAGTTGAATCAGAAACATGCAAAATGGGTAGAGTACATGCAGAATTTTACATTTGTTATCAAACACATTTCAGGTACTGCTAACAATGTGGTTGATGCTTTGAGCAGGAAATGTTTGTTGCTGTAGGAGTTTCGGGTCAAAACCTTGGGTTTTGAAAATCTCAGGGATATGTATGCAGGAGATACAGATTTTGGCGAGGTGTATGAAGCAGCTGAGAATCCAGTTCTTAGAGATCGGAGCCCTTGGATAGATTACATGATCCAAGAAGGATTGTTGTTCAGAGGCAATCAGTTGTGCATTCTGAATTGCTCCATGAGGGAGAACCTGTTGAAGGAGAAGCACAGTGGTGGATTAGCAGGGCATTTTGGCCATGAAAAAGCATTTGCGAAGCTGAGTGAATCATATTTTTGGTCGGGGATGCGAGCAGATGTCAAACGGTTTGTTGAGAGATGTCGAATTTTCCAGCATTCGAAGGGCAGAAAGTAGAATGCGGGTTTCTATCAGCCATTGCCCATACCAGAAATGCCATGGGAAGCGATCAGCATGGCTTTTGTATTGGGATTTCCAAGGGTGCAAAGAGGGGTTGATTCCATCTTTGTGGTCGTGGACAGGTTTTCAAAGATGGCACATTTCATTCCATGCCAGAAGACCAGCAATGCGACTCACATCACAAGTTTATTTTTTAAATAAATCGTTAGACTTCATGGGTTTCCGAAAAGTATTGTTTCAGACAGAGACACCAAATTTATAGGGCATTTTTGGAGGACTCTATGGAAAAAGCTAGGAAATAATCTGGCATTTAGTTCTTCTTATCATCCTCACATGGATGGACAGACCGAGGTGGTAAATCGAAGTCTGGGAGATTTACTGAGGAGCTTGGTGACAGAGCACCACAGTAGCTGGGATAGCGTATTTCCACAGGCAGAGTTCGCCTATAATGATTCACTGAATCAGAGTACAGGTAAAAGCCCATTTCAGGTTGTATATGGGATGCAGCCAAGAGGAGTTTCTGAATTGCGATATTCAGGACAGATTGCCACTAACAGTGCTAGTGCAGAAGAGTTCGCTGAGGCGATAATAGAAATTCATAGTCAGGTGAAGCAGCGACTGATGAATTCAAACCAGGAGTATAAGCGCAGGGAAGATCAGCATCAAAGACAACTTTAGTTTGAAGTTGGTGATCTAGTTCTGGCACACTTAAGGAGAGAAAGGTTCCCAAGGGGAACATATAACAAATTGAAAATGAAGAAAATCGAGCCATGCAGAGTCCTGAAGAAATTCAGAGAGAACGCTTATGAGATTGAGTTGCCAGATGGAATTGGGATATCTCCGATATTCAATGTCTCAGACTTATATCCATATAAGACCGAGGAAGCAGGATCTGGAAGTGATGAACAACCAAGGATCCAGTGGCAGAAGCAGATGCCAATTGCAGAGAAGCCATGGATGGAGTATATACTTGACAAGCGAGTGGGTAAAAAGACCAGAAGGAAAGAATACTTTGAGTATCTGGTCAAGTGGAAGAATCACCCAGTGGAGGATGCCAGCTGGGAAAATGAAGCAGTGATACAGAAGCATGGACAGACCGTGCAGGAGCTCATGGACAGGAGCCCATGAATTTTTTTCAAGAGAGGGAGTATGATGCAGGAGCATCGCCCACATCAAGCGAGCCAACACGAAAGCGGGAGACAACTGGATAAGCCAGCACAAATCTCTTTTTTGAAAAGCACCTTGATATTGTTGCACAAACATTAATGCATAGATTTAATGAAGCACACTTTGTATATTGTAATGGACCTTGAGCGGATAGCTCACGTCCTTAGGTAGATGAGGGATTTAATAGATTTAATGTAAGTAGATAAGATAATAAATTCTAGGTCGGAGGTTGAAACTTGAGAGTCAATTGTCGCGAGTGGCGAGACTGCGATAAGGGCAGAAGTCCTGACAAGAGGGAAGTTTCGATCTTCCGATAAGACAAAGAAAGGGAGGTTGCGAAGAGAACTGTGGGTACAGATCTTCCGATTGGGAGATAGAAGAGCATTGACGCTCTTTGGGATGAGAGGAAAGAAGGTCCTGGAGGAGGCGAACATGCTCCAAGGAGTGCGCTTGCGTCAATAGTCAATGCATAGTCTCAAGGTCCCATCTTTCTTTTTAACGAAGAGAATCGGTGCTCCACAAGGTGAGACACTTGGTCTAATATATTATTTATCTAGAATTTCTTGCAGTTGAATTTTCAGTTCCTTTAATTTGGGTAGACTCATTCTATAAGGTGTCTTAGATATCGGGGCAGAACCAGGTAGTAGATCGATAAAGAAATCTATTTCTTTTCTTGGAGGTAGTTATGGTATTTCGTCCACAAATACATCTCCAAACCCATGTAGGATTGCAAAGTCCTCTAAACTAGGTTTTTTTTCCTTTTCTAACATATTAGTTACCTCAACAACATAAACTTGGAAAATGTTGTTCATACATTTCTTAAACTGCATGGACGATATCTACCTAACTGAAACTGTTTTTTTGATCCCTTGTATCATCCTAACTGGGTTGTTTTCATCTCTGTAAATAAGTGGATTTTCGTAACAATTTAGTTACTTTATGTTTCTCTAACCAATCCATTCTAATGATTAAATTGTAAGATCCCAAAGGTAAAATGTTCAAATATAATTTTGTACGTTGACCGTCTATGCTAAGTTCACATTTAGGAATAAAATATGTTACCTTTCTCTTGGTCCATGTTGCTAACTGTACTAACCATAACTTAGCATGCTTTACTTTCTTGAGTTTGTTTAATTCAACTAAACCAGGAGTAACATAAATCAAACTAGCTCCTGGGTCAATTAATATGGAAATGTGGTTATCATGAATTTTACCTTCAACCTCCACGATAGTAGATTGATGATCATCTTGTCTGCCATCCACACATGCATTAATTATGTGCACACTTCTGCCCATTTATCCTACTGTGAAGGCTTCTTGCAGGTTATGGACTGAAGTTCTTGCCGTGGAAATTGAGCATGGACAATTTCTCCTCAAGTGAGGTTCTCCACACTCCCAACACTTCAATAGTTATTTGGGGTTGTCCCCAACTTTCTTAACTCCCAGGTTAACTGGTATACCTCCCCCTTTAGTGCTCTGGGTGTTTGAATGATAGTCCTTCATTTGGAAACTTTTTTCCTTATTACAGAAAGGGGCTGGTTGGAAGCCTTTTTTTTGCTGATTCATTCTGTCATGTTTCTTGTCCTTCCATGCCTTGGGAATTTTAGACCTCTGTTTGTATTGATCATAGCACATCCGGGCCTTTCTAAATACTTCATTTAAATACTTGGTATTTTAAAACTCAGTTATGTTTTTGTACGACTGTTGTAGACAACTTAAGAACCATTGTATCTTTACTTTGTCTTTCTTGATGTATGGTACAAATATCAATAGTTATAGAAACTTGTTTATCAGATCTTCCATGGTCATTTGTCCAAGTCTTTGCTTGTAGAATTCCTTAGTTTTTATTTCGTAACAGCTTTCTGACAAATATTTCTTATTGACATATTTTTTAAAATCTTACCATTCCATTTGTTTCTCTTTCAATTCCTTAGCCAATTTTAGGTCTTGATACTAGATACTTTCTTTTCTCTTCAAGTTGTAAATGGTCATTCTGACTTTCATATTACTAGAGTAGTTGTAAATATGGAAGTATTTCTTTATGTCTAGTAGCCATGCTTTAGCCTCTTCACCCTTCTTTGATTCTCCATCAAAGGTGGATGGTTTTATTTTCTTGAATTCACCTTCCAGGTTATCTACTTGTTTTCTTTTTCTTCCTATAGTTGTTTTGTTTTCTTTCATGTGTGTGTCTTTGGAAGAACTATCCTCATTTTTTGTTTCATGACCATAGTTTTTAGAGGACCTTTTGCTGAATTCTTCCTCTTTTTGATTGTTCTTTGGGCTCCTCTTAGTTACTATGATGCGTAGCAACATTTCATTTTTTCTAATTGTTCTTCCTGTGCCTTTTTTAGCTTTTCCTTATCTCCTTTAAACACTTGTAATTCCACAATGATGTTCTTCACTGTTTCCAAAACCTGGGTGGCTGAACTTCCTTCGTTCTTATGCCTTGGTTATTTAGGAAGTCATTGATTTGGATTCTCTTCAGGTCTGATTTTGTCTTCTTTATTTGCTGACATTATCATAAAAGACCAAAAAATTTTCTATTTGTAACAGTAAAACTATTTGTTAGTTTTTCTTCAAAAAAAATAAAAGAATTAAAAACAATTTTGGCCTTGCCCTAAGGTCCAAATTCTGTAACCTTCAGCTCTGATACCATCTATAATGTACCCAAAATTTCCCAAATAATTATTTTTTTATTAGGAGATATTAAAGTTCCTTGAGTCTCCAACATTTTTTGCAACACTGAGATAATCCATTATATATATCTTATTCATTTATTGTATTCATAGCGGTTTTACTTATCTATCATTATACCTCTTAAAGACTGAGGGAGATGTAAAAACCACTTGTCTCTTATTGTGATATATCAACATAGTGTCATTGTTGGATTAAAATCATATGCTTATTTGTATTAAAGGATTTTGTGACCATGACTGTCATAGACCTTAAATAACCAGTAGGTCTATGTCAATACATGCTATCCACATTAATCATGTAATAGACTACATTAAACAAGAGAAGAGTGATCTAAAACATGGCCACAAGATCAACAGATTGTAGACATAAAGTTGAGCTAGGAGATATAAGTCCTAAGTGTTAGGATTAATTTTACCCCTAACAATATAAGACTTTATCATAGCGCAAATAACGTATACCTATACCTAACATATTGTTTTATCATAGCGCAGTGAACATATACCTATACCTAACCTTAGTAACCCTACCCAACTATTAACATAGTTTTCTTGTTCTAGGTTTAGCACAAGGATTAAACATGGCTCAACAATTAAGTGGTTCAAAAACCATTTTATGGTGGACGACAGGTTGGGTCCTATAGGAATTTACTCCTAGCCTGGTCCATTAATGGTGAAGCATGTCCCGTACCTTCTAGAATTGACACTTAGGAGAAAACTCCCAACACAGGCTCGCCACCTCTCTCAAATTCACATGGCAGTGGTATGGGGCATACCAGTCGCTATTAATCCTCTAGCAAGGACCTCATGGTAACACGAGTTCTTCATTCTTTCCCCTTTAGTATGTAACACAAAAAACATTCCCCTATGATGTATACGACCGATGATTTGGTAAGGCTCAACTCTGGTGAGAAATGGCCTCTACGCTGTATACGAATGGTGATTTGGTAAGCTCGACTCTACTGAGTGATGGCCTCTGCACTGTATACGACTGGTGATTTGGTAAGGCTCGGCTCTGGTGAGCGATGGAAGGAGGAAACACACATCCATGGTTCTCCATGCGCAAGGGTAGGTAAATGTTTTGTTACTTATGTTCTATGTGAGAATTATTCCTTGAATGTATTCTTTGTCTGGTGAAAAGTAAATGATTGAGGGTTTCCATGCACATAATTCATGTTTCTTTTCTCTGTTTGAGGTTTGAAAATGTATAATTGTTGCATCTCCATGTGCATTTTCCTTTCGGGATTCTATTATGTTTATGGTTCCCTTTATAAGTTAGGTGAAGCACCCTTACCTTTAACACTTAGATTTGAGGGTTACTGTGGTTTCCTCTCTGTCGATTTTCAGTCTTCAAGTCTGTAGTCGTTGTGGTCCCTTCCCAGTTAGACTATGGCCTGAATAGTTATTAAAACTTGAAACCTATAATTGTTTATCATTTTCTTTTATCGTCCTTCATATTACTGATATCATTATGCTCTGTAAGTCATCCAAATATCTCAAGGCTTATTGATGTTATTCAGACTTGATTGTTTAAAACTTTGTAGGAAATTTTGTAATTTATATTCTGTATATAAATGGAAAATTGATAGAATCTTATTCGTTGGAAACAATTTTTTTTTATCCTATGGTTGTGAAAATATTTCCTCCACCAAGAAGAATCGTGGATTATCCCACGGCCACCTAGACAGTATCCTTAACTTGATCTCTCGTCTGATACAGTTATAGAATTAAATCATTTATGAAAGGGTTTTCCTATGTCAACTACATTGCACTTATAAAGGAGAGAGTATCTTGTTATTAACTTCCATTCCTAAGAATGTAACCATTCACCCCCTCATCTACTGAATGGATGCGGAACGAAAATGTAGGGTTGGAACACATTTTGCACAGTTAGGTTGTAACCTGTGTATTAGGTTCTTATTGTAAACTTCTATGCATTCAAACTTTCGTAATTTACCTTTATGTAATGTTATTTAATTTTAATGCTCCATCTATTGTGATCATACTCAAGTGGCATCTTATGTGCCTCTATGAATGCTTATAAGTTGAATAATTATTCTCTATGATCGTTTGCCCAAATCGGAGATTCCAACTATGTAATTTCGGGAATTAAATTGGTAGTTCTTGTTTAATTGTTGCCCTTGCCATAATCAACTCCTTTCATTTATTTTTTCCTTTGTATAGGGTTTGTATATTACTATTATGTGATTCCTATTTGATGAATCTATGCATGATCTATTTCGATGATAATTACTTATGGTTGCTTCCTCTATTTTACAAATGAAAAGTTCTATGCATGGATATATGAAAATAATGATGGACCCTTTCTGTTTTGTGAGGGTACCCATCAGTCATTTTTGGGTCCACTCCTCCTCATCCTAGATCATGGATAGATTTTCTCACAAGGAACAAGAGGCGGTCTTTTTTTTCATCGAGACTCAATCTAAGTTTTTTTCATTGGCTTATTATATTGTTTGATTTCCATAGAATTACAATTCTAGCATAGTTATTGAACCCTCGTTTACTTCTTTTGTAGGTTGTGCAAGTTGATGTAATAAGAATAAGGAATCCTCTTACCACAAAAGGTATTTGAGTTCTTTTCTCGTCCTTGACTGACCTATGCGTGCATTAAGTTCGGTTACATATAGATTCTGTGTATAATTTCTTAGAGTTCTGTTTACAATACAGGAGGTTGTGGAGTTTTTGGTCTATGGTACTCCAACTGTAATATTTTGAACAATGATCGATTGAATACAATGGTTTCTTTTGAAAGATACTATGAACTATACTAAATCACTATATTTTTGTGGTATTTAAGAATGTATTTGGATTGTTATTCTTTCTATATATTCTATGTGGTATTTCTGTATGTACAGATCTAAATAGCAATTCAAAATATATGTATTCAATGGCCAATAAGAATATAAAAATAGTTCTATTATTTCTTTATGTATGAGTGAATATATATATAGTTAAATACCTATGTACAACCATCACATTTCAAATAAACAATATTTCTAGTATCTTTTAACTATGATAAGCCATAGTAAAACATGGTCATACAGTCCCTTAAGAATTGATTTCACTTATGTATTCATATTCAATATATTCCTAATATATAATAACCATAAATGTAACATTGACAAAGGAATACAAGATGAGATACATATCTGAAACCTGATGCTAGAATACAAATGGAGCAACCACGTTCCACCCAACCATAGAACAAAAAAACCAAGTTCACTTGTCTTGTTCACCCCCTAGCCTGACCATAAGTCCATAAGGGTAAACTGAATGATCCTCTTTAGCTATAGTCACCATCCATAGATCAGAAAAATGCTTTGCCTCACACTAACAATGCTCATAATAGAAAATAGTTTCCTTTTCCAACATACTGAGTAGCGTCCTGCCTCCTCTATGTGTTGTTAAAATATGCATCCTTGTGCCTACGTCTTTCCTTCCCTCCTTGGGGAAATTCACAGCTTTACAAATCCCTGATTGTTAGGGGCTGCTAGTAGTCAAATTCCACATTTTCCACTTGTAAAAATCATCCTTGAGGTAACTCAAATTTGTTCCCCACTCATGGAGTCACGGTCAACTATTTTTAACTTGGTTGTTTCATTTTTCTTCCAACATTTAATTTATAAAAAGTTTTCCTTACACGTGTCAAATAAAACAGGATAGTTGGGAAAGTCAAATATTTTCCCAACAGTCATCATATAATTAATTACAACAATCAAAATTCCAAATTCAGATTTTCCATAAATGGCAAATAATTTCCAAATTAGAATTGTCCAAAAATGAAAGTTTATTTCAAAGTTCACTTAGAATTTAATATTCTGAAATTTGAGGATATTACAAAAAAAATTGTAACATTTCATTTAAATGATAATACTAAACTTTAAACAATATCATTTTTCCTTTTTATTCTTTACTCATAATGCTCATGATTCAACTCTTCTTTAATCATGACCATGTATCGATTCATTCATTTAGAGATATTGAATTATAGTGAATTTGAGTCTTCATCAATAGGCGCTCTCTTCAATAAAAAAATTGTGTGACCACAAGATCAAAACCACGAGCTTACCAACTAAGCACTTACCTAAGTGCTAGTGTTGCACCTCTAATACCTTGGGCACTCACACGATCAACAACATAAACTTCTCCTTTGGGCTTCGACCCTTTGGAACTTTTATCCTTTAGAAAAATATTCTTATTTGCGAAGAGATATATTACAGAGTGTTACCCTCAGGAGTGGTTACATATCATGTTGGATAATCTAATGGCTAGAATTACTCCAGAAATTCTTAGATTGATAGTTTGGTCTAATATTTATGCAACTTTTGATGTGATAAGATATTATCCCTTGATCTCTTCGTCCTCCTTTGATCGACGATTATATTTCAATCCTACAACTTTGTTGGCTCTAGATCATTGTCAAGTCTTGATGATCAACAAATATGACTTAATTAGTCATTAAGATGGACAAATTTCATTTACTTTGTGACTTCAAAGATTGGGGAATGTGGGATATTTATGCCTCTTGATTAATTCCAACTATCTTAGAAGTTGTAAAGTTCTGGTCCACCATTGATATTTTCCCTAGTCTCATCAATGGTCCTCATAAAAAAATGTGTTGTCTCCTTTTTGCTAACATCTACACAACTTAATTTGTGCTTCTAAAGATTCATCATTGATCTAACCTTATGAAGGATGGTCAGATATATACTACCACATTTCTTGTTGAAATTTAACTAATTCTGGATTTTACATGATCGACGGCTCCGACTTGATCTTCAGTTGAGATGGACGGTCCTCATTCATTTCAAAATTTCGGGACTCTGATATCCCTTGAGTAACTCAACTTCCTTTATCTCCGAAGTTGGTCAATGTTGAAGTCGACTATTTCCACGCAACTCTCATTTGATGATTGACAAGATTCTGGATCTTTGGCACTCTAGGACTCCGAGAATTTTGAGATTTATCCTATCCTTCAAATATCACCGAAGTACCAAATAGGTCCACCACCATGGATCTTACCATAACTTAATATGTTGATTTCTACTTACTCTGGGACTTCATTTATTTTTCCTCGCTTATCATATCTTTCCACTACGCTTGATCAACGATCAAGAATGATGCCGTAGTAGATCAACAATTAGATTTACTTCATGATTCTGACCTTCGAGGATTAGTTGATAAAATAATATTGGATATCCCAGAAGTTAGTAATCATGGAGTGACTTGGCTTGCTGACATGGCACTGGCTGATTGGCTGCCACATGTAACCTTGATTCATGACTTTTGTATACCTAATGTGCCAACTATACCTTGACACTTGTCACCAACTGATTGTGCCATGTGTCATATTTGTCTTCTACCACATGTCTCCCTCCTGGATCATGCCTCTAGACTTCTTGATCTAATGGTTTTTATTAGTCCCAAAGTTATTCCCTTGATTTGATGATTGTTTGGATTTCATGACTTCGAGGCTTCGACCTTTGGGTATTCTTGGTTTTTATGAACTTCTTATCATTGACGTGGTAAATGCTGAAGTTGACCACCTTCTATCCTTTAGTATGACCTGACGGCTCAAAATTTTCATTCCAGATCGATATTCAACATTTAATTATAGATTAAATATTGATCTAATGATCGATAACTCATCGAAATCTCTTTCATGGTCGATGGTTGGAATTTATTTCATGACTTTGGTATTTCCTGAATTCTTCCTTGTATACAGTAATCGACGAAGTGGATAAGTACCAAAACTTACTCTATCCTTCCACTTGGATTCGATCAATGGTTGATACTTTGACCTTGTTTCCACCAACAATCAGATGACTGTGAATGTTCCTGAACTTCATTCCTATCCCTAATCAACGGTAACAATCACTTGAATTATTTTTGCACATGATTTCTCCATCCGCAGAAATCTGTTTCAGCTTCACTTGAATGCTCTAACTGCTCCTGAAATTTAGAAACATAGGATCAATGTTGATCGTATCATGAACCAAAGTGATCACAAATTCCTTCTTCCCCAAGGTGATCTTCCTTTTTTTCTCTGATTACTATACATGTTTTATTCATGTTGCCATAAATGACAACACACAAACTATAATTCTAGCAATCTCCCCCTTTGACATTGAGGTCAACATATATGTAAAAAAAATACTTTTTCTCCCTCGATCACTGATCTCATTTTCATGTTGGAAAATTGAAATGTTACTGATACAAAATTTGTTTTACTATTTTTCTCCCCCTTTGACATAATGACAAAGAGTTAAACTTTTACTACTTTTCTCCCCCTATGAATGTGCCAATTATTATCTCAATCTCTTGGCATTTTTTGTGTTCAAATAGGGAGTCTTATTGATACCAATTTTTTGTAGTGATCAAGTCTTTTAAACCTAATCCAATGAATTCCTCATTTGATGACCAAAATAAATACTCCCCTTGAGTTTTTACTGTTTCATAGGGTTTTACTAACTTCTCATTTGTTATAAAGGAAAAGGGTGTGAATCTTACTGATCTTATTGATATTTTTATTTATTCTTCTTAATGTTATTATGTTTCACATGAATACCATTGATAAATACCAATTAATTTAATTTCCATTCTTCAACTGATTTAATATCTTATCCATAGTCCTTCATCTCTGCAGAAACCAACTTCAAGGTTTTCCCCTTAGAAACAAGATTGAATTGGTCCTTTCATCTGTTGTTAGTATTGCTGCCACAAATACTTAAGACCTGCTTCATTTTGTCAAGATTCTTAGTCTATAATCCTCTTCTAACCAGGCTGGTGCACTCCATATTATTAATTATGTTTTCCCTTCCTTCTTTAAAGAGTGTGCCAAGATTTATACAAATGTTGTTCAAGAACTAACTTTACTTCCCTTTAGATTCCTTCTAATTTATTCATGCTTCTGGTCCTATATTTACTCATTTGTAAACCAAGAGCCTCTTCATATATGTTTAATTAGAAGTAAATATGATATTCATGCTATTATCTTGAATCTCCTCAAACAATGATTTTTGCTCAATAATATCTTGTTTTCTTGTAAGTCTTATTTATACGTTTTTTATTCTTTTGGAAATGCCTTATTGGGTTTAGATCATACCATATTTTAGTATTATTTTGTAGCACTTACTCCAAATCATGTTGTAAAATCCTTCCTCCTTCCTTTTATTCATATTTTTCGTTGAGGGGAAATTTAGTAGTTCATGAAAATAACATTGGAAAACTTCTAATATTTTCATTGTTCAATTCTTTTGGTTGATATGCTATTGAAGATTCATCATTATTATCATTGTTTTGTGCACCAAAAGTTTCTTCATCTTCTTTTTTTTGTATTTTTCTTTCATTGGATAATGTACTATTAATCTGCATGATATTGTTAGGATATGCTATTGTGTCAAATTTTTCTTTAGGAACTCTCATTTCTTGATCTTGATCCATTTCGTATTAAAATCTATGAATTTCACATTCCTTATTAGGAACTTCACCCATCATTTTCTTTTTGTTAATTTCTTTATTTTCAGGTGCTATATCATATTTCTTTCTTTCTATTTTAGATTTTCTTCTCCATATATTTTCATGAGATATTTTGTTTGTTGGATATTTCTTTTCTAAATTTGTTCTTTGAGATTTGTTATATCTTCTTTTCTTCCAACCATTATTAGATTTTGATCTTGAGTTGTATGAATTATTTATCATTGATTGACTTCTTAATTTTCTATAGTTTTGAGATTTGTGGCCAAACCTATCACAATTGTAGCATCTTATTGTATGAAAAAACTTTGTTGTGTGGAAAACATAATTGCATATCCAACATCTCATTAAGTTATTGGACCTTTCTGAATTTTTCTTTTCAGGACCCTTTCATTCCAATGATTTGTGACCAAAGTTATTACAAGAAACACAATGACCATTGAAGGTGTTTCCATACTTGTGTCTGTTGTGACATGAGCATTCTTCCTTTTGATATGTTTCTTGCTTTTTACTTTTATAGCTTCCTTCCTTCACAAAGCTCACAGTTTGCTTTTGGTTTGTGACTCTACCTTTTTTTTTTGAGGAGTATGTTCCTTTATCATGTTTTTGAATGGTGCTCCATTTTCCACCTTTATTATTGTATCCAAGATTTGTCTTGTCATCAATTGGTATTTGAATGTTCCATATCTTATCTAGGATAGGTGATTTGTTCTGGAATTTGAAAGTTACTTTTGTCTTTTCCTTATTCTTTTTGAGGTTGATAACTTCCAATTCCAACACATGACATGTTTCTTCCTTTCTAATCAATTGGATCTTCAAGGCTTCTTCTCCTTGCTTAGCTTCTTCAAGTTGAGTCTTTAAATTGATGACCATTTCTTATATATCATCCAAGACTTTTGTGCAGTTATTGGTTTTTTCATATGTCTTTAACTCTTCTATTTCTTTTGTTAGATAAATAACTTCAGTCTTCAATATTTTGATTTCTTCATTTTTCTCTAGTTGAATCCTTTTGAGGTTGATGACTTCCATTTCCAACATGTGGCACAATTATTCCTTTTTAATCAACTGGATCTTCAAGGTTTCTTCAGTTTCTTTATCTTTCTCAATTTGAGGCTTTAGAGTGTAAACCAATTCTTTTATTTCTTCTAAGTCTTTTGTGCATTTGTTGAATTTGTCATACATCTTCAATCTGTTCATTTCTTTTGTTAGATTAGTAACTTTAGTCTTCAATCTTTTGTTCTCTTC
>JASDQU010738850.1:298703-308993 GCA_032191745.1 Picea mariana
GTATCCAATCTTGCAAACAATTCCTTCCAAAACTTTGGCCTAAATTTGACATCTCTATCGGAGATCACCATCTTAGGAATTCCATGCAATCTAAATATTTCTTTCATAAAAATTTCAGCAATATTAATTGCTTTATAAGAAGATTTCAGAGGTATAAAATGTGCATATTTGCTAATTTTATCAATCACTACCATAATCAAGTCATGTCCTCCTTTATTCTTAGTAAAACATGTGATGAAGTCCAACGAGATAATCTCCCACTTCCATTCTGGTATAGGTAGAGGTTGTAGCAGACCATCTGGATGTCGATGTTCAACCTTTACCTGTTGACAATATAAGCATTTAGATAAATATTCATTAGTTTCACTCTTCATGTTAGGCCAATAAAACAATTCTCTTAAAGATGTTATCATTTTCTAGTATTCTGGATGACCAAAATACGGCCTTTTGTGTAATTCATCAATAATTGTTGATTTTAAATCAGTAGAAATAGGTACATACAACCTATTTTTGAACCTTAGCAGTCCATTTTGATCTAAACTCATATCTGTTTTGTTTAGTTTTTCTCCATTTTCTTGTAATTTTGTTGTTGTTTTGATGTACTCTTCGTCATCACTGCTTTCGGATTTTATTCTTTGTCCAATGTCGTTTTCTTCTTTTCTAACAGTCATTTCATAAAGTTTGTTAGTCCTCCAACTTAGAGCATCTGCAATTTTTTTTTCTTTACCTTTGATGTGTCTTACTTCGAAATCAAATTCACTTAAAAAGGCTAGCCATCTCGCTTGCCTTGTGTTGAGATCTGGTTGACTGAATAAAAACTTTACACTACTATTTTCAGTTAGTAGGAGAAACCTTCTCCCCATTAAATAATGTCGCCACATCTTTAGAGCATGAATTACGGTTGCTAATTCCAAATCATGTGTAATGTAATTTCTTTTATGTTATTTCAAATTATGTGATTCATAATAGATGATGTGTCCATATTGTGTTAGCACACCTCCCAAACCTTCTTTGCTTGCACCCACACAAACTATAAAATATTTATTGGGATCTGCTACCCTTAGGATAAGTGCTCTAGTTAATAGTCTTTTTAATTTATCAAAGTGGTCATGATATTTTTGTGACCAAGCAAATCTTATTCCCTTTTTCTGTAGGGATGTAATTGGATAAGAGATCTTAGAAAATCCTTTGATAAATCTTCGGTAATAACCGGTAATTCCCATGAATGATATGATGTCTGCTACATCCTTAGGGATAGGCCATTCCATAATGGATTTTATCTTTTCTGGAACAACTGGAATACCATCTTCAGATATCACATGTCCTATGTACTGTATTCTTCTTTGGTAGAAGTCACACTTATCAAAATTCACATACAACTTATGTTTCCTTAAGGTCTGCAATACTATTTCCAAATGTTCTTCATGTTCTTCCGTTTTTGAGTAAACTATAATATCATTGATAAAACCAACACAAATTTATCCAGATATTGACTGAATATACTATTCATCAAACACATAAAGGTTGTTGGTGCATTAGTAAGACCGAATGGAATTAAGGCAAACTCATAGTGTCTGTAACGTGTTCTAAATGTTGTTTTATTTATATCTTCGTCTTTTATTATGACTTGGTGATAACCAGACCTTAAATCTAACTTAGAGAAGAGGCTTCCTCCTCCAACTTGGTCAAACAGGTCGTTAACTATGGGTAAAGGATACTTGTTCTTGATCGTCATCTTATTTAGTTGTCGATAGTCAATGCATAGTCTCAAGGTCCCATATTTCTTTTTAACGAAGAGAATTGGTGCTCCCCAAGGTGAGATACTTGGTATGATATATTATTTATCTAGAATTACTTGCAGTTGAATTTTCAGTTCCATTAATTTGGGTAGACTCATTCTATAAGGTGCCTTAGATATTGGGGCAGAACCAGGTAGTAGATCGATGAAGAAATCTATTTCTTTTCTTGGAGGTAGTTATGGTATTTCGTCCACAAATACATCTCTAAACCCATGTAGGATTGCAAAGTCCTCTAAACTAGGTTTTTTTTCCTTTTCTAATAGATTAGTTACCTCAACAACATAAACTTGGCAAATGTTGTTCACACATTTCTTAAACTGCATGGACGATATCTGCCTAACTGAAACTGTTTTTTTGATCCCTTGTATCATCCTAACTAGGTTGTTTTCATCTCTGTAAATAAGTGGATTTTTGTAACAATTTAGTTACTTTATGTTTCTCTAACCAATCCATTCTAATGATTAAATTGTAAGATCCCAAAGGTAAAATGTTCAAATATAATTTTGTACGTTGACCGTCTATGCTGAGTTCACATTTAGGAATAAAATATGTTACCTTTCTCTTGGTCCATGTTGCTAACTGTACTAACCAGAACTTAGCAGGCTTTACTTTCTTGAGTTTGTTTAATTCAACTAAACCAGGAGTAACATAACTCAAATTAGCTCCTGGGTCAATTACTATGGAAATGTGGTTATCATGAATTTTACCTTCAACCTCCACGATAGTAGATTGATGATCATCTTGTCTTCCATCCACACATGCATTAATTATGTGCACGCTTCTGCTCATTTATCCTACTGTGAAGGATTCTTGTAGGTTATGGACTGAAGTTCTTGCCGTGGAAATTGAGCATGGACAATTTCTCCTCAAGTGAGGTTCTCCACACACCCAACACTTCAATAGTTCTTTGGGGTTGTCCCCAACTTTCTTAACTCCCAGGTTAATTGGTATACCTCCCCCTTGAGCGCTCTGGGTGTTTGAATGATAGTCCTTCATTTGGAAACTTTTTTCCTTATTACAGAAAGGGGCTGGTTGGAAGCCTTTTTCTCGCTGATTCATTCTGTCATGTTTCTTGTCCTTCCATGCCTTGGGAATTTTAGACCTCTGTTTGTATTGATCATAACACATCTGAGCCTTTCTAAATAATTCATTTAAATACTTGGGATTTTAAAACTCAGTTATGTTTTTGTATGACTGTTGTAGACAACTTAAGAACCATTGTATCTTTACTTTGTCTTTCTTGATGTATGGTACAAATATCAATAGTTATAGAAACTTGTTTATCAGATCTTCCATGGTCATTTGTCCAAGTCTTTTCTTGTAGAATTCTTTATTTTTTATTTCGTAATAGATTTCTGACAAATATTTCTTATTGACATATTTTTTAAAATCTTACCATTCCATTTGTTTCTCTTTCAATTCCTTAGTCAATTTTAGGTCTTGCTACTAGATACTTTCTTTTCTCTTCAAGTTGTAAATGGTCATTCTGACTTTCATATTACTAGAGTAGTTGTAAATATGGAAGTATTTCTTTACGTCTAGTAGCCATGCTTCATCCTCTTCACCCTTCCTTGATTCTCCATCAAAGGTGGATGGTTTTATTTTCTTGAATTCACCTTCCAGGTTATCTACTTGTTTTATTTTTCTTCCTGTAGTTGTTTTGTTTTCTTTCATGTGTGTGTCTTTGGAAGAACTATCCTCATTTTTTGTTTCATGACCATAGTTTTTAGAGGACCTTTTCCTGAATTCTTCCTCTTTTTGATTGTTCTTTGGGCTCCTCTTAGTTACTATTCTGCGTAGCAACATTTCATTTATTTCTAATTGTTCTTCCTGTGCCTTTTTCATCTTTTCCTTATCTCCTTTAAACACTTGTAATTCCACAATGATGTTCTTCATTGTTTCCAAAACTTGGGTGGTTGAACTTCCTTCGTTCTTATGGCTTGGTTATTTAGGAAGTCATTGATTTGGATTCTCTTCAGGTCTGATTTTGTCTTCTTTATGTGTTGACATTATCATAAAAGACCAACAATTTTTCTGTTTGTAACAGTAAACATATTTGTTAGTTTTTCTTCAACAAAAATAAAAGAATTAAAAGTAATTTTTGCCTTGCCCTAAGGTCCAAGTTCTGTAACCTTCAGCTCTGATACCATCTGTAATGTACCCAAAATTTCCCAAATAATTATTTTTTTACTAGGACATATTAAAGTTCCTTGAGTCTCCAACATTTTTTGCGACACTGAGATAATCCATTATATATATCTTATTCATTTATTGTATGCATAGCGGTTTTACTTATCTATCATTATACCTCTTAAATACTGAGGAAGATGTAAAATCCACTTGTCTCTTATTGCGATATATCAACATAGTGTCATTGTTGGATTAAAATCATACACTTATTTGTATTAAAGGATTTTGTGACCGTGACTGTCATAGACCTTAAATAACCAGTAGGTCTATGTCAATACATGCTATCTACATTAATCGTGTAATAGAATACATTAAACAAGAGAAGAGTGATCTAAAACATGGCCACAAGATCAACAGATTGTAGACATAAAGTTGAGCTAGGAGATATAAGTCCTAAGTGTTAGGATTAATTTTACCCCTAACAATATAAGACTTTATCATAGCGCAAATAACATATACCTATACCTAACATATTGTTTTATCATAGCGTAGTGAACATATACCTATACCTAACCTTAGTAACCCTACCTGACTATTAACATAGTTTTCTTGTTCTAGGTTTAGCACGAGGATTAAACATGGCTCAACAATTAAGTGGTTCAAAAACCATTTTATGGTGGATGACAGGTTGGGTCCTATAGGAATTTACTCCTAGCCTAGTCCATTAATGGTGAAGCATGTCTTGTACCCTCTAGAATTAACACTTAAGAGAAAACTCCCAACACAGGCTCGCCACCTCCCTCGAATTCACATGGCAGTGGTATGGGGTGTACGAGTCGCTATTAATCCTCTAGCAAGTACCTCAAGGTAACACGAGTTCTTTGTTCTTTCCCCTTTAGTATGTAACACAAAAAAAATTCCCCTGTGATGTATATGACCGATGATTTGGTAAGACTCAACTCTGGTGAGAAATGGCCTCTACGTTGTATACAAATGGTGATTTGGTAAGATCGACTCTACTGAGCGATGGCCTCTGCACTGTATACTACTGGTGATTTGGTAAGGCTCGGCTCTGGTGAGCGATGGAAGGAGGAAATGCACATCCATGGTTCTCCATGCGCAAGGGTAGGTAAATGTTTTGTTACTTATGTTCTATGTGAGAAATACTCCTTGAATGTACTCTTTGTCTAGTGAAAATTAAATGATTGAGGGTTTCCATGTACATAATTCATGTTTCTTTTCTCTGTTTAAGGTTTGAAAATGTATAACTGTTGCATCTCCATGTTCATTTTCCTTTCGGGATTCTATTGTGTTTATGGTTCCCTTTATAAGTTAGGTGAAGCACCCTTACCTTTAACACTTAGATTTGAGGGTTACTGTGGTTTCCTCTCTGTCGGTTTTCAATCTTCAAGTCTGTAGTCATTGTGGTCCCTTCCCAGTCAGACTATGGCCTGAATAGTTATTAAAAGTTGAACCCTATGATTGTTTATCATTTTCTTTTATCATCCTTCATATTAATGATATCATTATGCTCTGTAAGTCATCCAAATATCTCAAGGCTTATTGATGTTATTCAGACTTGACTGTTTAAAACTTTGTAGGAAATTTTGTAATTTACATTCTGTATATAAATGGAAAATTGATAGAATCTTATTCGTTGGAAACAATTTTTTTTTTATCCTCTAGTTGTGAAAATATTTCCTCCGCCAAGAAGAATCGTGGATTATCCCACGGCCACCTCGACAGCATCCTTAACTTGATATCTCGTCTGATACAGTTATAGAATTAAATCATTTATGAAAGGGTTTTCCTATGTCAACTACACTGCACTTATAAAGGAGAGAGTATCTTGTTATTAACTTCCATTGCTAAGAATGTAACCATTCACCCCCTCATCTACTGAATGGATGCAGAATGAAAATGTAGGGTTGGAACACATTTTGCACAGTTATGTTGTAACCTATGTATTAGGTTCTTATTGTAAACTTCTATGCATTCAAACTTTCGTAATTTACCTTTATGTAATGTTATTTAATTTTAATGCTCCATCTATTGTGATTATACTCAAGTGGCATCTTATGTGCCTCTATGAATGCTTATAAGTTGAATAATTATTCTCTATGATCGTTTGCCCAAATCGGAGATTCCAACTATGTAATTTCGGGAATTAAATTGGTAGTTCTTGTTTAATTGTTGCCCTTGCCATAATCANTTATGTAATGTTATTTAATTTTAATGCTCCATCTATTGTGATTATACTCAAGTGGCATCTTATGTGCCTCTATGAATGCTTATAAGTTGAATAATTATTCTCTATGATCGTTTGCCCAAATCAGAGATTCCAACTATGTAATTTCAGGAATTAAATTGGTAGTTCTTGTTTAATTGTTTCCCTTTCCATAATCGACTCCTTTCGTTTATTTTGTCCTTTGTACAGGGTTTGTATATTACTATTATGTGCTTCATATTTGATGAATCTATGCATGATCTATTTCGATGATAATTACTTACTGTTGCTTCCTCTATTTTACAAATGAAAAGTTCTATGCATGGATATATGAAAATAATGATGGTCCCTTTCTGTTTTGTGAGGGTACCCATCAGTCATTTTTGGGTCCACTCCTCCTCATCCTAGATCATGGATAGATTTTCTCACAAGGAACAAGAGGCGGTCTTGTTTTTCATCGGGACTCAATCTAAGTTTTTTTCATTGGCTTATTATATTGTTTGATTTCCATAGAATTACAATTCTAGCACAGTTATTGAACCCTCGTTTACTTCTTTTGTAGGTTGTGCAAGTTGATGTAATCAGAAGAAGGAATCCTCTTACCACAAAAGGTATTTGAGTTCTTTTCTCGTCCTTGACCGACCTATGTGTGCATTAAGTTCGGTTACATATAGATTCTATGTATAATTTCTTAGAGTTCTGTTTACAATACAAGAGGTTGTGGAGTTTTTGGTCTATGGTACTTCAACTGTAATATTTTGAACAATGATCGATTGAATACAATGGTTTCTTTTGAAAGATACTATGAACTATACTAAATCACTATATTTTTGTGGTATTAAAGAATGTATTTGGATTGTTATTCTTTCTATATATTCTCTGTGGTATTTGTGTATGTACATATCTAAATAGCAATTCAAAATATATGTATTCAATGGCCAATAAGAATATAAAAATAGTTCTATTATTTCTTTATGTATGAGTGAATATATATATAGTTAAATACCTATGTACAACCATCACATTTCAAATAAACAATATTTCTAGTATCTTTTAACTATGATAAGCCATAGTAAAACATGGTCATACAGTCCCTTAAGAATTGATTTCACTTATGTATTCATATTCAATATATTCCTAATATATAATAACCATAAATGTAACATTGACAAAGGAATACAAGATGAGATACATATATGAAACCTGATGCTAGAATACAAATGGAGAAACCATGTTCCACCCAACCATAGAACAAAACAACCAAGTTCACTTGTCTTGTTCACCCCCTAGCCTGACCATGAGTCCATAAGGGTAAACTGAATGATCCTCTTTAGCTATAGTCACCATCCATAGATCAGAAAAATGATTTGCCTCACACTAACAATGCTCATAATAGAAAATAGTTTCCTTTTCCAACATACCGAGTAGCGTCCTGCCTCCTCCATGTGTTGTTAAAATATGCATCCTTGTGCCTATGTCTTCCCTTCCCTCCTTGGGGAAATTCACAGCTTTACAAATCCCTGATTGTTAGGGGCTGCTAGTAGTCAAATTCCACATTTTCCACTTGTAAAAATCATCCTTGAGGTAACTCAAACTTGTTCCCCACTCATGGAGTCATGGTCAACTATTTTTAACTTGGTTGTTCCATTTGTCTTCCAACATTTAATTTATAAAAAGTTTTCCTTACACATGTGTCAAATAAAATAGGACAGTTGGGAAAGTCAAATATTTGCCCAACAGTCATCAAATAATTAATTACAACAATCAAAATTCCAAATTCATATTTTCCATAAATGGAAAATAATTTCCAAATTAGAATTTTCCAAAAATGAAAGTTTATTTCAAAGTTCACTTAGAATTTAATATTCTGAAATTTGAGGATATTACAAAAAAAGCTGTAACATTTCATTTAAATGATAATATTAAACTTTAAACAATATAATTTTTCTTTTTTATTCTTTACTCATAATGCTCATGATTCAACTCTTCTTTAATCATGACCATGTATCGATTCATTAGTTTAGAGATATTGAATTATAGTGAATTTGAGTCTTAATCAATAGGCGCTCCCTTCAATAAAAAAATTGTGTGACCGCAAGCTCAAAACCACGATCTTACCAACTAAGCACTTACCTAAGTGCTAGTGTTGCACCTCTGATACCTTGGGCACTCACACAATCAACAACATAAACTTCTCCTTTGGGCTTCGACCCTTTGGAACTTTTATCCTTTAGAAAACTCTTCTTATTTATGAAGAGATATATTACAGAGTGTTACCCTCAGGAGTGGTTACATATCATGTTGGATAATCTAATGGCTAGAATTACTCCAGAAATTCTTAGATTGATAGTTTGGTCTAATATTTGTGCAACTTTTGATGTGATAAGATATTATCCCTTGATCTCTTCGTCCTCCTTTGATCGACGATTAGATTTCAATCCTACAACTTTGTTGGCTCCAGATCATTGTCAAGTCTTGATGATCAACAAATATGACTTAATTAGTCATTAAGATGGACAAATTTCATTTACTTCGTGACTTCATAGATTGGGGACTATGGGATATTTATGCCTCTTGATTAATTCCAACTATCTTAGAAGTGGTAAAGTTCTGGTCCACCATTGATATTTTCCCTAGTCTCATCCAATGGTCCTCATAAAAAAATGTGTTGTCTCCTTTTTGCTAACATCTACACAACTTAATTTGTGCTTCTAAAGATTCATCATTTATCTAACCTTATGAAGGATGGTCAGATATATACTACCACATTTCTTGTTGAAATTTGACTAATTCTAGATTTTACATGATCGACGACTCTGACTTGATCTTCAGTTGAGATGGATGGTCCTCATCCATTTCAAAATTTTGGGACTCTGATATCCCTTGAGTAACTCAACTTCCTTTATCTCCGAAGTTGGTCAATGTTGAAGTCGAATATTTCCACGCAACTCTCATTTGATGATTGACAAGATTCTGGATCTTTGGCACTCTAGGACTTCGAGAATTTTAAGATTTATCCTATCCTTCAAATATCACCGAAGTACCAAATAGGTCCACCACCATGGATCTTACCCTAACTCAATTTGTCGATTTCTACTTACTCCGGGACTTCATTTATTTGGCCTCGCTTATCATATCTTTCCACTATGATTGATCAACGATCAAGAATGATGCCGTAGTAGATCAACAATTAGATTTACTTCATGATTCTGGCCTTCGAGGATTAGCTGATAAAATAATATTGGATATCCATGAAGTTAGTAATCATGGAGTGACTTGGCTTGCTGACATGGCACTGGATGATTGGTTTCCACATGTAACCTTGATTCATGACTTTTGTATACCTAATGTGCCAACTATACCTTGACACTTGTCACCAACTGATTGTGCCACGTGTCATATTTGTCTTCTGCCACATGTCTCCCTCTTGGATCATGCCTCTAGACTTCTTGATCTAATGGTTTTTATGTCTCCCTCTTGGATGTTTTTTGCTTACAGCTGCTAGTTGTGCGCCTTATGTCTAGGGGAATTTATTGCTTGAGGTCACTGTGATATGTTGGGGTCGTCTTGTTGTGTTCGTCTTGCTTGCATCTTGTTCTAGGTCGGGTTACTAGTTCCGGCCTGAGCAGTCGGCCAGGAGCCTGTCTAATCTTATTTCGAGAAGACATAAGACTAAACGCCCTGCTTTCCTGTGCAGAAATAGTAACCCTAACACCATGGACTCTTCCCTTTGTGTTCTTACTGTGCACCCCCAATATGTCTTAATGTTTGTGTTGTGCGCCTTATGCCTATGGTCGTATATTGTTGCAGTTACTCGTGGTGTGCTTTCAGTCTCCTTTGTTGAACATCGTGGTTGCGTCTTGTTGGTTGTCGAGTGGCAACGTGGAGTCAAGTGTGTTGTTACTTCTACATGCGCGCACACACCTTAAACAAAAAAAAAAATTTGCACCTGTTTCCAGAGTTGTTGTCGTAACAATGAGGAGGTCGTTACATTTTATTAGTCCCAAAGTTATTCCCTTGATTTGATGATTGTTTGGATTTCGTGACTTCGAGGATTCGACCTTCGGGTATTCTTGGTTTTTATGAACTTCTTATCATTGACATGGTAAACACCGAAGTTGACCACCTTCTATC
>JASDQU010738851.1:46257-57091 GCA_032191745.1 Picea mariana
TGGGGGAAACAGGGTGTTACAAGTTCATAAGGAGTCTTATCACTATTGTTTTTGAACATTACTCTATTTTGAATGTGAATTGTTGTATGTACTGCCTGTTCTTAGAAAACATATGTTAACTTGGAATCCATTAGCATTATTCTGTCCATTTCCTGTACCATCCTATTCTTTCTATCAACAACTCCATTTTATTGAGGTGTCCTGGATGTTGAAAACTATCTCTTTATACCATGCTCTCTACATAAATCCATAAAGTATTTCAATGTAAATTCCCCACCATTGTCAGATCTTAAAAACATGATTTTTGTATCGAATTCATTCTCAACCATTTCCTTGTATAACTTGAAGTTTTCAAATGCTTTTGACTCCTTGTTAAGAAAAAACATCACAGTCATTCTTGTATAGTCATCAACTAATAGAATAAAATATTGCTTACCATTAAATCCTTTTGTTCTTGTTGGACCAACTAGATTAGTATGAACTATTTCAAGCAACTTTTTTGAAGAGTATTCCTTTGTTTTGAACTTGGTATTGTTTTTCTTTCCTTGTAGGCAATGATGTTTGCTGGTTTTGAGATCTGGGGCATTTCTCTCACTGCTTATTTTTTACTGTTCTTGAAAAGGTTTTCAAAGTTCACATTACCCAACCTTCTATTCCATATCCAAACTTCATCTTCCTTGCCTAGAAATTTTTTTTCCTTTCCAGTTTCACTTAACACATATATGTTACTTGGAGTTCTTGTAGTTGTAGCCAATAGCTTGCCTGAACCTGCTTTTCTTATTTCACATTTCTATGAGTCAAACACAAGTTTGTGTCCTTGATCACACATTTGACTTACACTCAAAAGATTATGTTTCATGTCTTCCACTAGTATAACATTCTCCGCCTTTGCTTGCTTGTTTCCAAGCTTAACTGTACCTCTTCCTATAATCTTGGCTGAGTTGTTATTCCCAAATGATACTGATCCATCTCTTTCTTTTTTCAATGTTAGAAACTTGTCCTTATCACCTGTCATATGCTTTGAGCATTCATGTCACCATACCAACCATGTTTCTTGTGTTGAGCCTTTAAGGAAAGAGTGCATTCTTCATTGTTGTACCGATTCTTCTTTCTTACCTATATTCTCTGTGTTTCATGTCTGTAACTATTATCATTCTGTTGCGGTTCTCTTGGAGGGACTATCATTCTACAATCTTTGGCCATGTGTCCAAAGTTTTCGCATTTGTATCATTCCATATCAATACTCAAATATTCAAACCTGTTGTAGCTTCTATTTGGTATGTCATTAGGGATTCTTGAATAATCATTTTGTGCATAACTTTCATGGTTATTTATGTTCTTGTTATTTTCTCTGCAATTTACATCCTTATGTCCAAAATTATTGCATGAGTAACATAAACCAAGAAAGATAGTTTGATACCTGGGAGTAATAGATCTTCGAGAATAAGTTACTCTTTTGAATCCTTCTTCTTCTTGAGGCCTTCTTGTTTCTAACTGTCGTTGATTCTGAAATCTAAATCTTCTTGGTTGAGGAATGTCTCTGTAATCTTCCTTGTGGGGCTTCTTGTCTTCTTCTCTTTCATTAGATCCTCTTTCTGTCTCTGCATAGATTCTTTTCTTTGTTTCATAATCCATCATTTTAGAGCTTGATCCTATTTCTTTCTGGGTGTATCCCAATCCAAACTTATCATGAAGTGGCCTTTGACTATTGATAATATCATCCAAGACTTTGGAATTGTTCTACATGTTCCTTTTCTGAAGGTCTTCTCTTAGTGTGAAATTTTTTTCCTCCATATTTCCAATGATCCTATCTCTTTCTTCTAACTGCCTTTTGAGTGCTTCCTCAATCCTTTTATCTTTTTCTATTTGAACCTTCAAATCAATGATCATCTGCTCTAGTTCTTCATAGTTTGAATTATGAGTGTCTTCTTTCTTGTTTAGTTCCGCCTGAAGCTTCTTTTTTTTCTTCTTTTCCCTTTTTATTACTTCAATGACACTCAATAATTTTTCCATGAGATCAAATTATGCTTCTTCATATTCCTTTCTAGATTCATCTTCATTGGAGTTTTTTACTGCCATAAATAGTACTCTTTCTTTATCGTTGTCGCTAACTTCATCTTCATCTGACGAGGATTTGTCTTCTTTGGTGTAGAGACTTTTCTTGAAGGATCTCTTTTCATATTTCTTTCCTTTATATAGTTGTTTCTTTGTAGCTTCATATTCTTCATATATTTTATTTTTATTGTGGGGACATTTGTTAGCAAAATGACCAATACCGTCACAATTAAAGAAAATTAATGGAATCTTACCTTTGTATTTACTGAATATCAGTTTTATCTTTCTGATGAAATTTGTTAGTTCTTCATCGTCTTCTGAATCATCATTGCCACTGGATTCTCACTTTGGATCTTGCTTGCAAAATGACTTTGATTGTTTCTTGTATCCTTTCTTTGTCTTCTTAGATGCTTGGAAAGTTGCTTCCTTTGTAACTGGATTGTCTTGTTTTGTCTTCATTTCATAAGTTGTAAGTATCCCATGTAGCTCATCCATAGTCATTGTAACTAGATCCACTTTTTCTTCAAGGGCTAAGGGCTGAGATCTTTGGATCAAATCTCATTGGTAGAGATCTTAATGCCTTTTTAACAACTACATGTTCCTTTATCTCATCTCCCAAGTCTTTGATGCCATTTAATACCTCATCGATGCATAGAAAGTAGGCTACTATGTTTTCATCTTCATTCATCTCCAATTGTTAGAACTTTGTTCTGAAAAGTTGAAGTTTGGCTTCCTTAAACTTTTTATCTCCTTCATAAATAGTCTTTAGTTTGTCCCACATCTCTTTGGTGAATTCACAATGCATGATTTTAGTGTATATTGATTCAACTACACCATTCTGAATTGCATTATTTGTTCTTGCATTACATTCTGCGGGTTTCCTTCCATTTTGGTATGTTGGTGGAGTAGTTGGTGCTTTGTATCCATCCACAACTGATTGCCAAAAATCAAATCCTTGTGCATGTATGTATGTTTGTATCTCTATGCTCTAGAGTGCATGCTTCTCACCATTAAACTGTGGTATCCCAACTCTAGCATGATCTATGATATCCTTCCAGCGGTTAAAATCTTTCTTGAAGGAACTTMTTTGATACCAATTGTTGGATTACTGAAAGGGGGCATGAATCAGTAATGTGTAATTTCTTTCACTTTTTAACCCTTTTAATCTTTTAACCACAATGTTTATTAATCAACTTATAAGCAATGTATCAATGGAATCCAATATAAGCAGTATGAACAWTGAACAACCATACACATCAACACAATACACAATACACAATACACTAGTATTTTTACGTGGAAACCCAATGYGGGAGAAAACCACATAATGATTTTTCTTATATGTTAAAGAAGTACATTCATAGGAATCTCCAGCTTCCTTTGTTTTCCAGCTCCAACWGGAAGGAGGATCCAACCYTCTAGTTTTCAGGCTACAATCTAAGGGAAGCTCCAACTCCCCAATTTTCTAGCTCCAACTAGAAGGAGGCTACAACCCCGTAAKTTCTCTGGCTACAACCACCTTTCCTTACCCCGTCCAACTGCCCTGAAATATAAGTGCCAAATGTAGAAACTGAAAATGTCACTGTTACAACTTATTCTGTTAAATATGTCACTGAGAAACCTATCACTGTATACTCATCAACCAATATGATCTAATCACATATACCTCAAAGACTATACTACAAGTCTGTACATCAAACCATGTGCTAGAACCACAAATATGTCTCATCAATGAAGTGTCATTCAAAAACCATGAACTAGAAGCTAAATGGAGAAAGACCTTACATCAACCATATATCAAACACTAACTGAAATGTAGCCTCAAATAAAATCAATATTCAATATCACACCTCAACCAAGGTGCCTCACAAGTGCTCCAACAATCACAATATATATCATAGAAAAATACTCAAATCATGTGCTTGAATACCAACTATGTCTCATGAACCAAGTACCATACATAAACCATGAACCATAAGTCAAATGAAAAAAACCCTCACAAAAAACCCTAACTAATATTCATCCTCAAACTATACCAATAACTTCAGAAACAAAAGAATGGAATCTTCATCAAACATTACCTAAGTCTCATAGTATCATTTTTTGGATTCTCCACAAACCTTAACTTTAAAATATCATAACTTTGTACCTCTAGTGAGTAAAGGTATGAAAATGGTACAAAATATTCTACAGTGTCTTATCTATAATTACTCCAGGTTTTATTGCTTGAAACCACCCAGAAAAGGAGTTATAGCAAAAATGGAAAATCTTATTGAATTATGGATTATTCTAGAGAGAGAACTTGTAGAGCATGCCACACGTAGAAATTTTTTTGCATGGATCTGAAAATAGTACAAAACATACTACAGTCTCTACTCTAACCGATGCATTTTGTTTCATGGAATTTGGATCTGTTATGAAGTTATGACGTTTTTACCCGGAACACGTGTTTTAGACTAGTTTCAGGACTATCCATAAACCCTATATTCCACAGAGTGTAACTGCCAAAATACAACGAACCACAAGCTTAAATTTTTATCATAGTTACTTGGATATGTCTTATCAACAACCTCCATATTTATCTATTTGAATCATTCTAGAAAAAAAATTATCATGAAAATGGTGAGATGACCTATAAGTAACATACCTTAGAAAGCATCATAAAAAAACTTTATCCTCCCTTGAATTTTTGGCCTTCTTCACTTCACCTTCCCTATGAAATTCTCCTTAGATCTCCTTTGGTTACCTCAATCACTTGTAGATATTCAATATGCTCAATAGGCGCTAATGGGAGACCCTTGCTCTCTTATTTATACTCTCCAAGTAGCTTCCTCTAGAAGCATCAATTTTTTTCCACTTAACCACTTTGTCCACTTAACTTAACCACTTTCCACAAATAGTAATTTCTCCACTCCTAGTTGCAACTAATTTATTTTTAATTATTTTCTTAATACAACCACTTAACCCATGATTAGCACCTAGTTTCACCCATTTGACTAGTCAACTTCTTCTAGGAGCTTCTACAATAATTTTTACTTCTTTTACCTTCTAGGGATTCTAGAAAACTCATGAGGGTTCTCCAAGTTCACAAGGCCATAAATTTCTAACTATGAGGAGTTATGTGACGTTCTACATATCACTGAAAACAAAATGATATGTACTATCCATCTAAAATAGTCTCACCTGCAAATATCATGATATTCAAGCCTTTATTTATTAAGAAAACTTGGGTCCCTTAATCATGCTGCTGGGGCTACCTGAAATAACTACTGGACTTGTTTCAAGGGTTGACATCAATGAAAACCGACCAAAATAATCAACATAATTGACATTGATGGATGCTCATGAGCATGAGGAGGCTCCTAGGAGCACAATGAGGGAGAGCAGTTCTTCGACAATTTTTTCAAACTTCAGGGCATTGATACGTTGCATCATCAAGGAGGTAGTAGTCCAGTAGGGGAAACATGATTCCTTAGTGGAGGATGATGTGTTCGACATTGTACCAAGGTCGGAGGGAGAACTGGTTCTAGGTGGCTCTTCAATAAGTACCTTCCTTGCTAAGAGGGAGTGTTGATGTTTGTAGCATCAGACATGTACTTCCACATTAGTTGTGTCTAACATGTGGAAGTCGTCATTAATACCTCTCAAGAGTTAGAAAATTCATTTTATTAAAGTAATTATTAAAGTGAATGCCTTTTTATAATTAATTGAGTGTAATTTAATTAAATAACTAAGTTTTTGGAATTAGTGAATTAAATTAAATCCTAGCCATTGATCTCAAGTGTTGGTGAGATCTAAACTTAGCCATGGATCACTTTGGAGATCTAGGGTTTTGGATTTAGGGTAAAATCAACATTATAAAAGGAAATTAAGGTGAGAGAAGGAGACACACACAAAGTGAGATAGTGAGATCTCATTGTATTAGGTGGAGAAGGACTTTCATCCAAGTGTGAGTGGGCAGGGTATGAGGAAGGGAGATTGGGACAACAAAGGAGTAGCAGCTAGTAAGATCGAAGGACATATATAGTTCAAGATTTATGCAACAAACATATCAAGCTACACATGCACTTCATTAGAAAACTCATTCATGATCGAGTTATTGATTTAGTGTTATTTTTCCATATAGAAGATCAAGTTAAGATATTTTCACAACGTCTCTTACAAAATCAAAGTTTTCTAAACTTTGATCTATGTTGGGAGTTCAAGAAGTTGTCATTAAGTGGGGATAGGCTCTAATGCCTCCTTCCTTCTCCTAAAGTGCTACCTTTGTAAATCCTTCAATTCAATCCCAAGTTGTTCTTAAGGGGATATATTAGGATATTTAGACACATAGGAGTTAGTTAAGATCAACTTGGTATAATGTGTCATTAGGTTAAAGTGYGTTTCTAGTGTGTTTTTTCAGTATGTATTTGTAATCTGATAGTCACGATATGTTCCTGATATAGAGTGATACGACAACTCATATTCATATTGATCATGGCTTAGCACCCGATTGGTCCATGACCTCTATTTAAAGAGCATGAAGGTTAATTTGTTGATGATTGATTACCATGAGAAACTCTATGTAATATATTTTTTTTGCATTAGCAAATTTCCTCAAGTGGCCATGTTGGTTGKGACCATGGATGTTTCCCCACTAGGGTTTTACCACATAWAAACATCGGTGTGTTGATCTCTTATTTTTTTTGTGTGAGTAGTTACTGAAGGTGTTCATCCTCTGTTGGAATACCCTTTGTTGTTGAACAAATGGTTGAAGCACAAGATAATGTAGGATGATGAGAATRGGGATGTTGCAGACTTTACAATCATTAATTGAGGTAGCARATATGAAATGGCCAATGGAAGAACTTGAGAAGAAAAATTGAGGGGGTTGGTTGTTCCTTTTATGCATAGGAAATATGGTATAACAAGCACACTTGAGGAGGAATAAACCAATCAAGTCTATAGTCTGTTTAGAGACATTTTTAATTGAATGGTTAAAAGAGAGAGAAAACGACAAACAAAAGGCAATGCAATACAAATAGGTTTTTGGAGAGGGAACATGTTGCCTACAAGCTTGCATTTTAAGTAGGAAACCCTTAATAAATGAATCTTGGCAGCAATACAATATATCCCTTACAAGTATGTGTTGAGAAACGAATTGATTTTGTTAATTATGAAATTTATTATCATGTTGGAAATACTTTAATTGGAATGCAAAGAGAGGTAATTTAGATTAATGTTACCTACAAGGACATTTGACTTAGAGTCCCTTAATGATGTAGGTTGTTGAGAATAGCACCATGCAAAAATAAACTCCTACATGCTTTCAAATCCAGACCTTATGGTAAATTTTATTTAACCATTTAATGTTGAGTAACTTCATTGTTTGGAATAATTCAAGATWCTTCMTATACTCTGCACTTGTAGGGTTGTTCCAAATCTATATTTTCATTTMAACAAGGAACTAGTCCAATAYCACAAGCTGGCACACAAATTTACCCAACTTAATTTTGCTTCTTGTTTGGCCAAATGACTTATTTCCTTTCTATTGTGGATGTTAGCCAAGTGTTMGTGAAAATTGCTCAACATCAAGTAAGCAATGACATCCACTCAACCCTGTAAAAATTCTTTTATAAATTTTGAGCAAGAAGATGCTTATATATTGGGATGCCATACTTAATTGTTACTATTGATAATTCTAAAGAATGAGTCCATGCCATCTTTCCRTGGTAAAATGCTTATATATTGGGATGCCATACTTATTGTTACTATTGATAATTCTAAAGAATGAGTCCATGCCATCTTTCCATGGGAAAATATTTGAATTGCATTCAAGACAAAGTACCTTCCCTTACCAAAGTCCCATAAACTTGTTGGATAATGGTTTTATGAAAGTGATTCCATGTTGGAATGTATCATAAATCATCAAATCAATTGTGGAAATAAACTTGTTGGATAATGGTTTTAYGAAAGTGATTCCATGTTGGAATGTATCATAAATCATCAAATCAATTGTGGAAATGATTGTTGTGTAAGACATCCTCAAATGGTTGAAGGAAAGTTACTAGTGCTCCATAGACATAAATTCAGAATTGTTTTTATTTATTTATTATCAATTCAACTATATAATATTAAAATACGTTATAAAGAGGAAATCAATCATTACTTACCATGCTAAAATACGTTTTTCCTTGAGGAAATGAATGGCCTTAGAACTTGCCCATGATTCCTTATTCATAACTTGACTTCCTTCTATAATGTTAGTTTGTCTCATGATTCCTTATTCATAACTTGACTTCCTTCTATATTGTTAGTTTGTCTCAATTATTCTTTTGTGAAATAGAATTTGAAGAATTGTTGTAAATTAAATATTGAATCCATTAATGGCTATTTTGTTGAATGTTCCTCATCACTTGATTCAAGTAGGAAGAAAAAAGTACGAGCCTTAATGATAAGAAATTTCATATAGATATGCATTAGAAAATAAATTTATCCCTGTTTTGATGAAATAGTGTATGGGTACATTACAAAGCTTCTTTCATTATTATTCCTGAATCTGCCAAACCATGTATTATTTTTGTTGCAGACATGACAACTTCAACTCCTATTGTTTCAAATTCAATGAATAAGACAAAAGAACCATTGCTTGAAAGCTGAATAGAATAAATAGAATAACAAGCTTCAATGCAATCTCTTCATATGATAGACATGGCATCCCAGTGAAATTCTCAGCCTTAAATTGGCCTCATCAAGCTTCCAACTACTATGATATGCATTGTGGCTTTTTGGTGACTTGTGTAAATTTCAGCCATATTTTTTCCGGCTTGCATCCATTAATTCGGTGTCTTGAAGCTTGAAATTGCATTAGCATCTCATTTAAATTATCAGTCTTACATCCCATCAATTCAAGCTTAAAATATTTGTGCACTTCAATGTCATATTCAGCCATATAAGTTTAATTTCGTTCTTTGAATTGTATTTGCTCAAAGCTTGAGTTTTTAAGGCCCAACAAAGTGCCATTTCTAGTTTTTAAGGCCCAACAAAGTGCCATTTCTAGCACTTGTATTCATTCTTGACATGTACATTTTTATCATGGATTTTATACTTGATGAATGAATTGATCTCTTATCTATTTTCTTGATTATGATTTAATGTGCATCAGATGGATGTGAATTGGATTGGAGATATTTTTTAAGAAGAAAACTTCTCTTTCAAGCTCAAAGCATGCTTCAACCAAACAGAAAACTATCATGCAACTAAAAACTAGTATGTAAAATTTATGATTTAATGTGCATCAGATGGATGTGAATTGGATTGCAGAAATTTTCAAGCTCAAAGCATGCTTCAACCAAACAGGAAACTATTATGCAATTAAAAACCAGTTGCAGTTGGGTATGCTACTCGAGAACTGTTCTCTCAACCTAATCTTGCAAGAGCACTCTGATTAACTAGGGATCTGTGCCCTGTAGAACTGAATTTGATCTGAACTAGAAACTTGACTGAAGTAAAAATAGAATTGCTAAATCTTATTTACTGAACCTGGTGAAGCTTCTTAAATTCCGATGTCTAAGATTATCTTTGTCTAGAAGATCTTTGAGATATTTCCAGTAGTTTGGCCAAAAACATGATTAAGACAATTGAATACTTTCTTCCCTCCATGAACATATATCTTTTACAATTTATTGGCTTTGAATATTTTATTCTCTATTTTTGAGCTTATATAAATTATACCACCTAATTATCTCATTAATTGAGCATTGCTGATATGGTATTTACAAAACCATTTCTATGGATGGTAGGGTTTTTAGGCCCAGAGGAATACCTCAAATTATTTGGCATACAGTGAAAGGAAAAACCCTCTAATACACTTGAGAGTTTGTTGGATAATGAAGAGAGTGATTATTTAACCATGAGTATTGATGCTTTGATTTACTGGTATAAATGTTTGACTGCATTATGAAATGCTTAGAATGTTAGTAATGCATATCTAATGAATGATAGTTTCATATCATTACACGTGAAGTATACTCACAGTTGATTGGTTGATTAAAAGTACAGATTGCAGGTAGAATGATCTTGAATATGGCAATGAGTGTAACTCCATAATGAAGAGTGTGTGCTACCACACACAAGAGCCAAACAATATGAGAAGAATCTCATATTTGTGAAATCTAATTTATGCATGAGCAGGTTTGAAACAAAAGATTTATGATTGAAATTAATAACGATGATCTCTCTCTCTATCTCTCTGATTAAGGGATTTTCCCCTTGTGATCTTGGGTCGTGATCACAACAGAGCAAGACTAAGTGAAAGAGATAACAATCTCCCTTTAGTGAAAAACACACAAAAACTAAAGGAAATAATTACTTTAATTAGGAGAAAGTAGGGATAGAAGGAGAAAAGAAGGTGCACCTTGTTCTCCCATTTGATGTCGATCCCTGCTCCAATTCGTCGAAGAGATCCTGGTCTTCTACTGGAATCAGCCTGCAAGATAGATACAAAACTAGGGCTGCGACGAAAGTAGTTATGCAATCAAAAGCGTGTGCATGTTATATGTCAAATTCAAAGTAAGCAAAAAGATAAACATACATTGAAGAAAATTTTTTGGGGAAAACAAACTCTTTTATTATCAACAAGTGGAAAAGGTAAGTTACAACCTTGTCTAGCCTTAGGCACTGTCTTGAAGCCAACTATCCGAGTTCCTCCGGCTATCCTCAAGCATTAAGTCAACCGATGTAATCTTCCTTCAATGACTTAGATAGGGATAAGGAGACACCCTATAGCCATATAAAATGA
>JASDQU010738851.1:58008-92707 GCA_032191745.1 Picea mariana
TTATCTCTATTGTGGGAGCCTTCTCCCACCTCTTGGTGAGTCACCATACTCTACGTCTGTAGATTTCGGGTTGATCGTCCGCTTGAGTGAAAAGACAAACGCTGGTTATTAGTCAAGAGTTAGATATATTTTTAAAATCTGTGCATAATTTATATTTTCACATGTATACCCGTATAACATGAATTTTTTTCATTTGGGGTCTTACTCCTTATCTATCAATAGTCTTAACTTGAAACAGGACAACAGGGTTCATGTCCCCGGTTACAATTTCATATTTCAATCTTTCTTCTTAAGGAGATTACGCAAATGACGATGTCTCCTTACACAGTTCGTGCCTGAGCCCAAGCAGGCCAAGTGTTGTAACCATGCTCTGATACCACTTTGTAACATACCTACTACCTAAAGTCAAAAGTTTTTTTTTGTTTAGTTCTCAACAATGAGAATCCCCGAAGCTTGCACCAGCAAAATGTCAATCCCGGTCCACGGGTCTTTCATTCACCTATACGGCTTTCTTCACCTAACTGTGGTTTTTCCCTGATGACAATTTCAGGTTTTTGGGATTTCATCCTTTATAATGTCGAGGGTTCCTATAATCTCGATTTCCCGATCTCCGATGAGCTCTCTTCCGGCCTTAGCCCCTTCTGGCTATGCCCTGGTCCACGCGACCATGCTCAAAAGACCGCAACCTTATATATATATATTTTTCTTTTCGTCGGGGTTTCGGGCTTTCTAATGCCAAAATACATATGCCCTTTGGATCTGCGATCCTCCGATTCCTGATGCACTCCAACTTCCGCTAGTCCCCTTGGGCTAGTCTTTCAGGTCCATACAACCTCCCTCTATGTGACTGCAACCTTACACTTCTGTTGGGGTTCCTCCTATCGGGGTTTTGATACTCGTGATGTCCCAACAATTTGGTTCACCGATCCCCGATCCCCGACACGCTCCTCTGCTGCCTTAGCTTCTCGGGATAAGTCTTTAGTCCACGTGACCAATGTCTCCGTGACCACAAACTTACCTCTCGTCGGTGTTTCGGGGTTCGTGACTTTTAAATGTAAAGTTTCCATGACCACGGAATCCACAATTCTTCGAATACCGACTCTCTGCTACGTTGACAGTTGGCCCTCACACGATGGGCTCTCCTCCTTATTCGCTGTGCCGAAAGCTGACTCCCACTCAAGGGGGCTTCCACTTCTCTGGATATGCTGACAACTGTTCCCCACTGATCGGGGTATCGCGTTTCACGATTTCAAAGTGTACAAACCTCTTGTCACCGGGATCCCCGATTTCCCGATGACCCAAACATTGATAGACGGCTTCCTTGTCGGGCCTTCCTTGAAGGATCCGATCTCTCCAACACGCGTCCTAAATGGATGGAAAATCCAGATTGAGCCTCGGACTTCATGAAACGCCAACCCAAAAAGCACTTATTTGTGTGAGTCCTGATGGTTGCCAACCATTCCAATCAGATGGACGACTCTGATTGTATCGGCGGTTTCACTATGGATTTCCTCGACATCTTGGTCACAGAACTCCTGATTTTATGACTCTCTTCAGATCTCCACCATGTATCTCACCCTGATGGATGGTTCATATCTACTCTCGCTATTTTGAGACTTATAGCGTCCTGATTCTCACGACCTCGGGAACTCCGATTTCCCGAAGCCGGATATCCCAACTCTCTATGGGTTTTTGACACCTGTCTCTTCAAACAGATGGCTCAGATTTTACCGGGGTTTTCCCTTCGGACTTCCCCGATCTCCTGTCCACGGGAAGGTCGATATTCCGACTCTCGATGGCAACCCTCAGACATCTCCAGTCCGATTCGACGGCTAATGGGTAATTGGACCAAGATCTAACGGTCTAGATCTGTCCTCCCTGCACACACTCCGGAGACTAAACTCCGAGCATCTTAACCCGTTCCAATGGTCGACAGGATTTCTGAATGAGATCCAACGGCTCAGATTGTACCACCTTGTGCATTCTTCCACTACTTCGTGGATGTGGAAAGATCATCGGTCCAAATGTTCTCATGGACATTGGGGAACCTACGACCCCGATTTCCTCGCTATTCACGAAGATAGAGGGAAAAGGAGTAAGGGGCATAACACTCCTACTACTTCTGCCAATCTGACGGTCGTGAATGACCATGGTTCTTCTGACAGGATCTCATTCGTCGATTTGCTACTTATCCCTATGCTGCTACCTTGAAATCTTAAGAGGGTCATTCCTCCTCATACAGGGTTATTAAGACTTGCACGTTCAAGTCCTTTTTCAGGGTTCTTGGTGAACCTTTCTAAGGAGAGAAAATCTCTGCGATGAGACCCATTCCGGGGCATCTCTGGATACGGTAAGGGGAAACAACTTCCCGAGAACGGGCTGGAAGCCTAGCGGAGTTCATCCTAGACATAATTTGATTCGTTTATCAACGCAAGTCATACATGGTTTCCTCTGTTATAAGCATATATCTATTCATTCTTATCAAACACTGCACATACATTCTTACACTAAAATCATTCACAATTTCACAGTTCTATGAGCATATATCTATATATATATATACATCAGTCTATGAATTTCAAGACAAAATATGTAAAACACTTATCAGAGATAACACCAAAAGTGGGTGCAACTATTGAGAGGGGTGCTCGTTTCCACCCAACCGTAGGCTCAGCGACTCCCAACGGATTTACCACTAGCCACCCCCGAGCTGAGACCACGATGCTCTGAGACTGCGTCTCTCTGTCTGCCAGTGACCAGGAGTGAAGGTTGCAATCCTTCCTCTCTACTATCACTCACTCTGCGTAATGCCAGAGTTCCCCTCGCGTCTGCCCCCTCAATCGATTTCGCCATACGCCTTATCCTCTTGCGAGGTTGTGTGTGGCACGATTACCCTCACGCCGATCAGGCCTGACGGCTCTACGGATGGGTGGTTCACCATCCCATCCCTCATCAAGCCCTCCGCCTACCAGCCTGCGAGGCATTAAATTTCAGGGCCAGCGAGCCATTTTTGGTTCTCCGGGCCAGTGGAGTCCAAATACGGTATTTAATTCTCGGTGGAAGTTAATGCCACCTTTTCAGGTGCCTTCCACCGCCATCATGGTCTCTTTTTCTGCACATTCCCTCTCAGCAGTCCTGCAATAAATTCAAAATATCATTCACATTCATTGACCTTTTTCCTCAAGGTCCATTTACATCACATATTCACGTTTATGAGTTTGCCATAGTTCTTGGCCAGTCCTGTTATATTTACACGCTGGGAGAAACAGGGTGTTACAAGAAGACTCCCATTTTGAATCTCAATAGGATCTTCCAATGATTATTATATATCATCTTGATTTGAAATGGATCCGAACCAATGAATGGGTATAAGACTCAGTACCTACAACATAATTTGAGAATTAATGAAGGTTAGCAAAAATTGTAAAACATAGTAAACATAAATATGAATGAAACAAAAGTGAGAGAAGAAAAAAGAATCAAATGAAAAGAAAAGAAAAAAACAAATAGTAGAGAATGTCAAGAAATGGAAAGTGAAGGGCCATGATTGTTGGCCTTCCCTTACCTTGTATCTCTCCCTATTTATCTCGTGAATTTCACTCTTAATCGGTATTTTTTTCCAAGAGAGGAAGATAATGCATAAAGCCAAGAAAGCAATGTAACCAGAGATCGCTAGAATGAAGAAACTGAGCCCCATTCAAAGCTAGTTTTCCCATTTAGGTTTCCAAGGTAAAATTCTTGTGTTCATTAGGATTGATTGTTTTGTTTGATGCTATTCTTCTTCATGCTAAATTTAATTACTTCATGATTATGTTATTGTGTGAGATATCATTATCTATGTGCAAATGAATAACCCTAACAACTTTGAAATGTCTATCGCTCAATTTCGTTCGAAGTTTGATATTGATGTTTGTTAAAAAAAATTCTATTGCAAATATTCAAGAAGTTGATAAATAAATATTCCCATAGTTGTTAGTGTATTTATGTCTCTCTGGGTATTCTGATTATGTGATGGGAATTTTATTTGATTATTGGGAGAATTTCTCACTTGCTAGACTTAATTCCATACTTGAGTCAATTCAATTTGTTGGTGTGAATTCTTTCCTCCATGGAATGTCACTCAAGTGATTAGGCATTTAAATTAATTGTTGGGTCAAATTTCTCAAGTCCGAGGTGAATTTTGTTGGAAAGTTAGTTTTCATTGATGTCAACTCTAGATGAAATCTAGAAGCATTGATGTCAACCCTAGTCAACCCTAGAAGAACCCCCAGAAACATGTCTAAGTGGTTAAGTGGTTGAGAATCTCTAGAGGTGTGGTCATGAAGCCTGAATTTGTTTGAGGAATAAGGACATTAAATGCATGTAACAAACTAATAGATGGATATTTCGTGTTGTTATGTTTCCAACTGTAGGTGGTACATCATGTGGTTCCTCACGGTTGAGGAGTTATGCCCTCTTGAATTTGGAAGCCCCAAAGATTAGTTGAGAAGCCCCTAAACAGTTAAAAGTCATTAATTAAAGGATAAATTGGCTGTAACAAGAAAGTACAAGAAGCTATAAAGTTAAGGAAATGAGTTACTTCGAAAAATATAAATACACATCAAGAAAATCTGATTTAGATTATCCATTCAAGTGATTTTTTGTGAATGAAGCAAGCCTAAGTGGGTTTACACTTGTGCTAGGAAGATTAGTGAAGTTCAGCGCAGGGGAAAGAATACAAGAGCAAAGTTATGGACTAGGTTTTCTGAAGTCATCTATGGGTCACATTGTAGCATGTAGTAGACATCCCCGGTTCACAATGGAGCAAGTAGCGGATATCTGCGGGTCATAGTGGAGCAAGTAGTGGACATTCACAGGTCATATTGAGCAAGTAGTAGATGCTTTTGAAAAATCTTTAAGAAGGTTCCATTTGGTTGATTATGAAGTTTATGGTGATAAAAGATATGATGCATTAGGGTTTCCTCATGATGAAAGGTATGCCTTCTATGTGCTTTGATGTTCATATCTTGGTAGTTATGGCATATGTTTAAGGCATGTCTTGGAGGCATTTTGGTACATGGTTTCATATGGTGAGGTTCATGTCTTGGTGATATTGATACATGCTTGAGACATATCCTTGGTACTTGGTTTATGGATGTTATACTTCATTGTTAGAGGCACATATTTGTGATATTGACACATACTTGAGGCATATCCTATGGTACATGGTGTATGATATGATTGAGACATATCACGAGTGACATGATACATGGTTGAGGCACATGTTATGGTATAGGTTTTTGTACATGGTATGGTATAGGTGTTGGTACATGGTTGATGCATGATATTGTACAGGTCTTTGGTACATGGTTGAGACACATAGGTTGAGGATGGTATATCTATTACAATGACAAGTACAATGGAAGTTACAGGTTGATGTGACAGTGACAGGTTGGATGAAAGATTGATTACAAGTTGATGAGATAGTGGTAGTTATAGGTTGATCATATGTAGTGAAATTTTGAGTATACACTTATATTTTAGGGTGGCGGGATGGGGCAAGGAAAGGGGGTTGTATCCTCCTTCCGGTTGGTGCTGGAGAACATAGGGAGTTGGAGATTCCTTCAGGTTGGATCTTGTAAATCAGGGGGTTGTAGCCTCCTTATGGTTGGATCTAGATAATACAAGGAATTGGAGCTTCCTTTCGGTTGCAACGTATAAACTAGGGGGTTGGAGCCTCGTTCCAGTTGTAGCTGGAGAATTCAGGGAGTTGTAGATTCCTTTCGGTCAGAGAATGTAAATAGGGGGTTGGAGCCTCCTTCCAGTTGGTGCTGGAGAATTGGGAAGTTGGTGCTTCCTATGAATGTAATATTGATATATATAAGAAAGCATTCCATGGTTTTCTTCCATTTAGGTTTCCACGTAAATTATGGTGTACTGTGTATTTGATGTGATATTGTTGAATGGTATTGCTTATGGTTATATGCTCATGATGTATTGAATGAAATAATAAATGATATACTGCTGATAAAGATGAATTTTATATATTATGATTGAAAGTGGTAAAAAGTGCTCTTACTAATTCACCCCCCTCTTAGTATTCCAACAATTGGTATCAGAGCAGGTTCCTTTAGAGACAGTCTAACCACTGGAAGGTAGATAATGGATTGCACTAAGAATGGAGTGCCAATGTTTGATGGTCAAAATGGTCAGAGCTATGAGATATGTAGAAACATGATGAAAGCATTTATAGGAGCACATGGGTATGATGTTTGGTACTCAGTTGTTACATGATACACCAATTCAAAGAAGATGAAGACTACAACCAAGAAGCAATTAAAAAGAAATGAAAAACCAGAAATGGATTTCATCTTGGAAGGATTAATTGATCCGGTAAAAGACAAAGTGGGACAATGTTCATCATCCAAAGAAATTTTGGATAAGCTACCTAATCTATACTTTAAGGAATCCCATTCTATCACATAACTAGAGCATTCTAATCATAGTAAAGAAGATGTTGAAGTAAAATGGGAAGAAAGATGCTCTTCATGTCAGATAGATTTAGAAGAAGAAGATTGTGAAGAAGGCATAATAGATCTTGAAGCATAATTAATCCATTCTGTATATGAACATACAAAAGAAAGAAGGAAGAACAAGTCACTCAAGGAAGAATTGATCGAGCTAAAGAAGGGGTCTCAAAATCCAAACTTTGGAGAAGTCTAGTGGGTGATTACAGACCTAAAATCCCAAGTAGACGAAGCCATAAGTATTGAAGAAACATACAAAGTTCAGTTGGAAGAAAATAAGTTTTTGGAAGTCGAAATAGTAGCACAAAGAAAGGAAGCAAAGAAGAGAGAAAATATTTTGACTAGCCATCTCAAGGAAAGATGTAAGGACTTAAATAAGCTTGAAACAAAATTTAGTCAACAATAAATAAGACTTGAAGAAGAAATTGTCACCTTGAAGATCCAACTTGAAGACTCAAAGAAAACAAAAGAAGTCATGAAGATCTAGATGACGAAGAAATAAGAAGAATGTAAGAAGCTTGAAGAAGAAGTTGTCACATCAAGAGTTAAAGTTCTCAAGCTTAGCAAGAATAATGAAGAGAGAGGAATCTCCACACCATCAATAGAGAAAGTTGAAGAGAACTGTTATAGGTTACCAGAAAGGAAGAATGAAGAGAAGGATAAGAGTCATGCAGAAATCATCAGAGGCGATATCAAGAAGGAAGAACGTGAACCCTCAAAGGAGAAGATTCCAGAAATGAAGAATACTCAAGAAGAAGATTATAGAAGAGACAAATATCAAAGAATATCCTCCACTTTCAGGTGTCAAAGAAGTTTCAATCATTATGAAGGAAACAACATAAGAGAATATCGTGATCAACCAAGGAATGAATTGAGAAAGACTACATCACAAAGAAGATCATCCACTTCCAGGTATCAAAGTTTCTTTTATGGTTATTGTTTTACTTGTAATAAGTTTGGACATAAAGATGTAGATTACAGAGCTTATGGAAGAAATGGCCAAGAAAGAAATATTTGTGTGGCCCCATACAATATTAAATGTTACAAATGCCACAACTATGGACACATAGATCATGATTGTAGAAGCATGATGGATACTTCTATGAAATAAAAAACTGATATCATATATAAGAAGGTTTGGAAAGTAAATAAAGAACATGTGAATGAAGAACAAGTGAATGAAGTGCATATGAATGAAGAGAAAGTGAATAAATTACTTCAAAAAATCATACTCTCAGGATTTGCAGTAGTACAAGATCATGATGAATCTACAAGTAAAGAGGAAGATGTCAGAATTCAGGAAGATAATGATTCCATAGACGAAGAGGAATATTACTCCTGATCAGGGCGAATTCCTCCACCTTTCTGAGCCATCCGGCTTGGAGACTCCCAGTAAATATGATTATTGAAGAGGGGGATTCTAAGCAACAACTCTATAGATAAGATAACTATATTTTGAGCAGTAGGAAGTGTTTCCAAATTTTGGGAAGGAATTCTTAGAGTGGGTTGATGATAGAAGTGGATAATATCTTGTGACAATTTTATTAGTTGAGGAGAAGATTTCAGAACACATTCCCATGCAGGTTTCAATTGATAGTTATGAAGTATATCATTGGAAAACTTCTCAGGGAGAGGTTCATTACTGTATAGAGTATTCCACGTATGTATTCATGCATGGATATATTTAGTACAGATTGTTCCAGACATGTGAAGTTTGATTTACAGATTGAGAAGATGGATTGAGAAACAGGAATATGCAATGATAAGTTACAACAAAGCCAAAGAAGTCTTCGAAAGAGTAAAATGATAGATGAGTCGGCATCATGTGCAGTTGTGTAGAAGATTCATGGATAGTTTTTATGACATATGGACAGAGATGGATTCACAATATCTTTGGCAGGTCCAGATAGATATATGACAGTGGATGAAAGCATATTGACAAGTGGAATCATTTAGTCACAGGAAGGAAAGTAGTGAAAGGAACAACATGATAGGGGAAGAGAAACCGTCAGCAGAAGCCATATCGTCAAAAGAAAATTGTTGAAAAATATGGTCATTGATGTGAACTTGACAAGCCGTGAAGATTTGAAGTCAAGTAATTTTGAATGATTTTTATATATTTCAGTGAATTACAAGAGGACACGCCAATGGAAAAGAAACCTTGGAAGAGAAGAAAGGAAGTATTTACAAGAAGCCCCACATTGATCTATCCAAAATCTTGTAGAAAATTCAAGGGGAGAGAAATCATCAGAGAAAGAGATTAGGAAAGAAAGATCAGAATCATGAAGACATGTGGACACATACTGACAGGGGGATTTACCATTTTTTCCATGATGTCAAAGGGGGAGAGAGAAAGATTAGAAGAGAACAATTAGAGGAATGAATAGAGGGGGAGCATCCCTAAAGAGATTTACCCTTTTCCATTGATGTTAAAGGGGGATAGAAACACGAGGAGAGAAATATTGGGAGAATTGGTCATAGGTGGAGTATGGGTGTTGCCATCAATTCCAAAGGGGGAGGTTGTTGGAAAGTTAGTTGCCATTGATGTCAAATCTAGATGAAATCTAGAAGCATTGATGTCAACCCTAGTAAACCCTAGAAGAATCCCTGGAAATACATTTAAGTGGTTAAGTGGTTGAGAATCCCCAGAGGTGTGGTCATGAATCCTGAAGTTGTTTGAGGAATACTGACATGAAGGACAATGTAAATGTAGGTAAAAAACTAATATATGGATAGTCCTTGTCATTCTGTTTCCAACATTAGGTGGCACGTCACGTGATTCCTCACGGTTGAGGAATTATACCCTCTTGAAGTTGGAAGGCCTGAAGATTGGTTAAGAAGCCCCTAAACAATTACAATTCATTAATTAAAGGGTAAAGTGGTTGTAACAAGAAAGTACAAGAATACCTAAAGTTAAGGAAAGGAGTTACTTGGAAAAGTATAAATACACATCAAGAACCTCTCATTTATATTATCCATTCAAGTGAGTTTTTGTGAATGAAGCTAGCCTAAGTGGGTCTACACTTGTGCTAGGAAAATTGGAAAATTTAAATGAAGAGAAAGATTGCAAGAGACAACTGTACAAAGGTTTTCTGAACTCATCTGCGGGTCACAATGGATCACGTAGTAGACATCCACAGGTCATAGTGGAGAAAGTAGCGGATATCCGTGGGTCACATTGGAACAAGTAGTGGACATCCATGGGTCATAGTGCAGAAAGTAGCATATGATTTTGAAAAATCTTGAAGAAGGTGCCATCTGGTTGATTCTAAAGTTGAGAAAGGTATGGTGATCATAGATATGATGCATTAGGGTTTCCTCATGATGAAAGGTATGCCTTTTATGTGTTTTGATGTTCATATCTTGGTAGATGTGGCATATGTTTAAGGCATGTCTTGGAGGAATTTTGGTCCATGGTTTCATATGGTGAGGTTCATGTCTTGGTGATATTGATACATGCTTGAGACATATCCTTGGTACTTGGTTTATGGATATTATGGTTCATTGTTAGAGGCACATGTTTATAATTTTGACACATACTTGAGGCATATCCTATGATATATGGTGTATGATATGTTTGAGACATATCATGAGTGACATAATATATGGTTGAGGCACATGTTATGGTACAAGTTTTTGTAGATGGTATGGTACAAGTGTTGGTACACGGTTGATGCATGATATGGTACAGGTCTTTGGTACATGTTTTGGTACATGGTTAAGACACACAAGTTGATGATGGTATATTAGTTACACTAAAAAAGACAGTGGAAATTACAAGTTGATGTGAGAATGATAGGTTGGATGAAATGTTTATTATAGGTTGATGAGACAGTGGAAGTTACAGGTTGATCAGTGGTAGTGACAGTTTGATTCTACACTTATATTTCAAGGCGGTAGGACGGGGCAATGAAAGAGGGTCGTAGCCTCCTTCCAGTTGGTGCCAGAGAAAAAAAGGAGTTGGAGATTCCTTCAGGTTGGAGCCTATAAATCAGGGGGTTGTAACCTCCTTCTGGTTGGATCCAGAGAATACAGGGAGTTGGAGCTTCCTTTAGGTTGAATCCTGTAAACTAGGGGGTTGGAGCCTCCTTCTAGTTGTAGCTGGAGAATTCAAGGAGTTAGAGCATCCCTCAAGTTGGAGCATGTAAATAGGGAGTTGGATCCTCCTTCTAGTTGGTTCTAAAGAATTAGGAAGTTGGTGCTTCCTATGAATGTAATATTGATATATATAAGAAAGCATTCCGTGGTTTTCTCCCATTTAGGTTTCCACGTAAATTATGGTGTACTGTGTATCTTATGTGATATTGTTGAATGGTACATATTATGATTATATTATCATGATATATTGAATTCAATCATAAATGATATACTTATGATAAATTTGAAGTTTATATATTGTGATTGAAAGTGGTAAAATGTACTCATACCGATTCATCCCCCCCTCTCAATATTCCAACAAATTTCACTTATCTGGTCATTTTCTCTCACCCATAGGTCTTATCATGGTCGTACAGACTGTACATGCACTGTGTGAGCTACCCATTTATCCCTAGGTTGATTCATCACTAGTTTGATCGACTTAGTATATAGATGGTCGATTCATTCCATGGATGGTCAACTTTTTATTTTGTTGGTCAATTCTCTTAGCTAGTTGATTGGATTTCCTTATTATTGGTCAACTCACCACTTGACTAGGAGACCCTAGTTATCAAGCTAGACATGGTGCCTCTATTTCCATTCAATTGAAAGAAATGAATACACATCATTGTCTACAGATATATTTGGAACTACCAAATAAACAACATGATGGGAAACCTGCACACTTTGTAATAAAATGGTATAATTGAAGTCCCAAAGGAATAATGTCACATCCAAATATCTTCAACTTTGGAAAATGAATTGAATATAGGGGTCAATGCTAGGTATATAAATGACTATCATGACTATCCATATGTGGCCTACAAACTTTATTACTAGCAGACTGGTGGCCATGTTGTACACTAAAACAATGTTTCTAGTACAAAGAAGAAACCTTTTGATATTGTTGGAGAATGTTGGCTGACCACTAAAAAAATATATATTTCTCTAGTGGTAACCATTCTTCCCTTTGAATTCCTCCTCCTGTAGCAATTTGTATGTTTATAATTGTGTTCAAGAAGCTCTAGAGCTAGACAAAGGTGGTCTTCTTCTTTTACACTTTGTAACATCACATCAAAAAATTCTCAAGGAGCCATACTAGGATATAACCATTGTCAACATATTCTTTTGATGCACTTGAAGAAACAAAGGTTCTTGCAGAGTGGAAGAACTATTGTGTTTGATACAGAGCTTAGTGGTTGTAGCAAGTAACAAGCAAGTTGAAGACCCCAAAGGCCAGGCACAATGACCATCATTCATCCTTACTTTTAATTATGGGCAGAGTATACAAATTATCAAGTATAACCTATAACTTCAACTCAAAGATTTGATTGGAATACGTGATAGTAGACTATTCATAGTAGAGACCATAAATTGTTTGTCTTAGTGAGAACACAGGCTTTCAATTGCATTGTTATTCAGTATCTTGTGTTCAGATTATGAAGAGAAAGGAGCTAGCCAACCAATTTAGAGAAGAGGTTGTATATAGAACATAAATCTTGTAGCTAGTAGAAGAACAAAGATCCTTGTACATGGAGAAAGGAATAGAACCCTAGTATCCTCCATAATATAGAGAACTTGGTATAAATTTGATAATAGAGAGAATAAGAGACTTTTGTAGAGGATTCGTCTTGGTGAAGTGAGTGGGTTATAAGTCCCTTGTTTATGGATCACATCTACACCATTTCCAAATATAAGACATTAGCACAAAATTATATTTTCACAATAGAAAATTGGCTTTGATTTCATCCCTTCTATCCCCACTTTCCTGTTATACCTTTATTTGGTCATCCATGATCTAAGCCATTGATCTAGCCTAGTGAAAGGATTATGAGCATTGACCTTTACCACTCCATGTCTTTCAGGGCCTCTTCTAGACAATCCTTCAATGTGATCACGCTTTATTGTTCATCATATAATGTGCACCCATGTTTTTATTTAAGAAACCTATATGCATCCGCACTCTGTTAGAGAGAAACCCACATGCACCCTCAAAATGACCTTAAAAAAGTGCAAATTGTATTTGTTTTTATTGGAAAGCATGGGAGGTGTACACTTGTACATCCACAATGTCAATATTAAACCACCTAAAATGACTTCTCAAATATAAATAGAATATTGATGTATGAGTAGGATTAACTTAGCTAGCTCTTTGAAAGATTAGGAGAAGTTTTTGATCATATTTCCATTTACTCCAAGAGAAACCCTACTTGTTTCTACAAATTTGAGAAATATCCTTTAGGGTGAATCAAAGCCATATTTTGTCTCACCTATCATAAGTTGATCTTGATATTTGAGTTGAATGAGTGTTTGAAAGAGATTAAGGTAGGAGGAACCAAGGATTGAGTGAGGAGGTCATAGGTAGTGAGGAAAGGTATACATAATGGTCTCTCTTCTCCCCCACCTCCCTCCACTAATATGAATTCAATTTATGTTTAAATTTTTATGCATTTGGATTTGTAAAATTGTTATCTTGTTGGTAATTGATTAATGTCATTTGAATTTAATTTCATATAATGAAATTATACCAAAAAAAAGTAAGGTATTTTGTTATTTGAATATGTTTAGGTGATAAACATATTTATATATTGAATATCCAATTTACAATGTGACAATTTCAATGAAGAAACAAGAAATCCCTAATAGGAATTTCAATATCTTTCCTTAGATTTTCATTATAATGACATTAATATAATCTTAGAAAGAAGTAGATTAATTTCCCTCTCTTAACAAGAATACAACCTCTTTCCAAGGGGTTAATTTTCATTATAATGACATTAATCTAATCATAGAAATAAGTAGATCAATTTGTCTCTCTCTAAGCCAGAATACAACCTCTTGCCAAGGGATAAACCCATTAGACATAACTAATTTACCTAAAACAAAAATGGTGACTCTACTAGGAAATGGTTTGTAGAATTCTTCCTCTTTGGGGTTGTTTCTGTTCCTAGTTCTTTTTTCTTAATCTATTTTTAGAAATTTTTTTAGCACCTCTCAACAAAACTTTAGAAGAAAAGAAAATTTCTTGGTTTAAACTTCTAGTGCTAATTTTCACCTCTGTCTTTCCAGCATTGTGGTTGTAGGAACAATATTGCGCCTACATTTTCCCTTTATATAAGCCATGGTAAACCTGTTGTTTTTTGGTTTTCCCTCCACGAGGATACCCATAGGATAACAAACTTTTGCATTTGTTGAAGTCCAAATAATTAAATAAAGAAGTTTCACCTATTTGATTTTAGGTTAGAAATTGGTTTTAAAAGTGCGTATAGTGTTTTGTTGATGTGATTTGCTCCCTATAAGGCCATATAAGTTGTTTTTGACATGTTTTTTTTTTTTTCTTATTTTAGAATCTTTCAAAGTGGATGATAAGATAGCCAACCAATAGAGGAGGAACTTGGACATTCCTCCTCAATTTATGGGGCCACCTCCCATGAGACATAGAATTGACATTTTTGAATCCTCTTTGAGTGAGTTAGAATAAGTACACAGTACATTGAAAAACCCTACTACTGAGAAGGAAATTCAAGTTAACCCTTTGTTTGAAGAAGAATACAACTAATTATTGGACGACATCCCCTTGAGAGATGACAAGGCTCTTGCTCCTAGTCCTCGATGAGATTTCAATACATTGATTACGGAGGATGTAGACATCACTCTAGATAATTTTAACCCTCTACTCATTGATCCACAATATCCTCTTCTTGTTCAAGTGAATACGCTCCCTTTAAGGAACACTCTTTCTTCCTTTTTATGCAACAATCAACATACCAACTTGGCTATGCCAAATGTTTTCAAAACATTATTTTTTTCGAGGTGGAAACACCTCCAGTGCTAGTATACTTGTTGGAGGAAATAATGCACCTTTAGAAATGCTTGTTGGTGGAACAATTAATGCATCTATTGGTATTCATGTGGGAAGTAAAAACATTCCTACAATAATCTCGATAGTTAGTGGGGATACTCTTACCATTGGGATGCCTATTAAAAGTAGAAATGCTTCTAGTATCAAATTCTAGTTGGTGGTGGAAATATCCATAATGTAGGTTTATACATGATCATTATGCTTGTGATCAATGGTGGAAACACTATTGACAATGGTAATGTAGGTGGGAGCACCTTGCAAAGTGGGATCTTAGGTATAAAACCATGTAACCATATTTTTTTTTAACCTTTCCCTTCCCATTTTTGGCTACCATAAACCAACCATATTTATTTAGATTAAAAAATGAACTAATGATCCATGACCCAATGTGGCTTTCGATACCTGCCAAGTTACCTTCACACATTCATAAATTTGAAGGTAAGGCTGGAAAAGACCTCTCAAACCATGTCATGAATTTCCACTTGTGGTGTTCAATGCACAAATTAATATAAGATAATTTTAGATTGAGGTTTTTCTAGTGAACCTTGACATAGATATATGAAAAATGGTACATCAATTTTCCATGGGCTTCTCATATTTCTTTCACATATTTGATGATTGAATTATTAGCACACTTCTAATAATGAATTTGTTATGAAACTGGGATAGAACTTTTGATATTCTTACAAAAAAATACTTCTACATGTATATATCTGATCATATACATGAGTGGAGAAGGAGATGCAATATGATCAAAGTATAAACTCTAGGCCATATTTTGGCAAACTAGTTTGTGAAGTTCCTTTTTCCTAGAATTCCCAAGGATGTTTCCTTGTTAGGAGCAGTCACTGAAGAACAAGTGATACTCAAATCCCAACAATTAGATTTGGTTTATTTGTAGTCTAAGATACTCTATAAAATAATACCAAATTCACCTAGGATAGATATTGAGAAGCCAAAGCCAAGGCATCATGCTAATAATGTGATAGGATCCACACAAAATTATTCAATGATGACTAAGGCCATGAAATAGATGGTACAAATGACCATGCATAGTAACACCATCACTTATGCATCATAAGATCAAGAATAACCTACCCATGATCCAGGAGGCTCCCTAGGCTCAGAAAATGCTCAAAAATCACAGTTCTCAGAATTGAATGAAATTGGTGCCATTGCGTCCGTCTTGTCGCGCTGATTTCGATAGTATATTTACTTTCTCAAACAGACGCAACATTTGAGAGTTATCACACTCTGATCGTTTTCTCAAACAACTAAAAAGTCAAAGGACTGGAAAAAAGTCAATGCTGACGTCAACATGACATCACCAAAAAAAAATTAATGATGCTGATGTGGCAGGGACATGTGGCAACATAGTAGCAGTCTGACTGGGCATAGGGCAGATCCACTCAGAGGTTGAAATGTGGCACTTTGCTGGCAAATGAAGAAGTGCCACGTGGCCCAGACGTGGGCTGCCATGTGGCACCCATTCAACAATTTGTATGGAAAAGTTACAAAAAATATTTGGGGGTCCATGGGTTTTGAACCCACGACCACCCACCAAGCCCAAGCCTTAAGATATAGTCTATACACCAACGCACCACATATGTTTCTTATTATATAAAACATATTTAAATTTATTTAAATTACAATACTTTGTATGTGGCGGAAAGGGGGGGGTTGGGGTCCATGGTTCTATGTGGTAATACGACCACTATCCATTGAAAAGGGCGCAGGGCCTAGCATAACCGCTCAGAATCATATAAGGGGGCAGTCACATGATGTGCGCCCCAAATCCAGGGGCTATCTCCATAAAATTGCACGCGAAGGTTATAACCACTAGCCACAGGTCACATGAAATGTGCCATGTAACTAGGAGTTAGCGCGCGTTAAGGGGGCAATGCTTGGCCATATGAAATTCATATGACCAATTTTAGAGGGCGCGCGCATATCCCAAGGGGGATACTCTATGTTTTTTAATTAAAAGTGGTTTTTAAACTATACAAAATTGATTTTTGACTGATACTATGCCCAAAAATTGGTTTTTTGAGGCCATTTGAAGGGGGATTTGATCCCAAAAAGAGGCCAGATCTTGAGGGAAGTTGGGATTCCTCATCCGAGCCTTGAAAACTATATAAACCATGATTTTTGAATCTTGTAGGAGACTTTTTGATGCAGGGTTTTGAAGGGGTAGTTTGTAAATTTTGGCCTTTTCTCATGTTTTGAGGGGCATTTTTGCCATGTTTTTGAGAGGAATTTGATGGAGCATGCTTGAATCTGAGCAAGGAGGTCTTGCAAAACATATCTGAAGCACATTATGTAACAACAAAGAGCCTATGTAAGAGAACTTTAAGCATTTTAAAGAGCAATAAAGAGGTCCTCCACTTAGAAGCGGGCCCGAAGACGTAGCCAACGATTGGTGAACTCCGTTATCAACCTCTTATCTCTATTTCTCTTTCTGTTTTTCTATTCTATTCTCTTAATTTGCAGCATGGATATTAATGTCTGATCTCTTTATTCATTGATAAGCATCAAGTAAAAGTCACATTTGATATTCCGCAACAAGATAATAAGTTTTATGTATTTCACATTCTTAACAATCCGATGCATAAAATACATTAAACTAACTTGCAATTTATGAGTAATACCTTCATTTTTGGATCAACCCATGATCTTGTTCTAGTCTTGGACATCAATACATATTAATTAATGAACCATATAACCAACAAAAAAAAATAATGAGGGCAATAATAACAATCAATGAAGAAATAATAATAATAATAATAATAATAATAATAATAAAGGATAGGAAGATAACATAATAAATAATTAAATTGATAGCAATAACAACACCAGGGGTTAATAAGAAGGTAAAATTCCCTTGCAAATTGTGCGTATATGACCATCTAATCCACTAATTCCCTTCTCTTGGGGAAGCTCAATGACTATTAACTTAATGTGATGCTCAACAACAACTTTCCAGAACCCATCCCCCCCCAAGTAAAAATAAAAATTAACTAATTGAAAATAATAACCCCTCCCCTCCCTAAGGGGACAATTACCCCCCCAAAATAAAAATAAAAATTAATTAATTGAAAATAATAACCCCTCCCCTCCCTAAGGGGACAATTAGTGGAAATCCATTACATACAAACGTTTACATGTCTGACTAAGACATTAATGTCCATAAATGGGCTCATAAAAAGGATGCTCCATATTTTGGATCTAATGGGAAGGAATCTATTGTGTCACAACCAAGTGGACCTCTACAAATTGAGAGATAGTCATTGTTAGTTATGCCACACCCTCTTAAGGGTGTCTTGTGTAGAACCACTATTGATCCTTTCATGTTAAGGAAGGGATGAATGTCGATGGGAATTTTTTAAGAATTCCAAAGAGTGCCCTCCATTTTTAAAGAGGTCATACTCCTTAATATCAATTATATATTTTCTATGGATTATTCTCAAGTATTGGAGAGTGCTAAAGAGTCAAACCCCATAGATATTTTAGTGAATAATGTTCCCTTCATAGGAAAATATTATTTTTAGAAACATTCACCTACTTGAGAATGGACTAGGCAATAAAGAATAATGCATAATAAAGATTAAAGATAATATTATTTAATCAAGATCAAGTGAACAAATCACCATAATATGATAAGGGATAATATTATTTAATCAAGATCAAGTGAACAAATCACCATAATATGATAAGGGATAATATTATTTAATCAAGATCAAGTGAGAAAATCACCATAATATGATAAGGTAGATCATCTCAAGACAATTCATTCAAATAGGAAGCACATAGGAAACATGACTCTACTAGAAAAGATTTAAATGATTCATCATTCAAAATCATAGAGATGTATATGGTTTTATACTCAAAATCAAACCTCCCAACGAGAGTATAAAGAATGATAAAGATAATACAACTATAAAATATATTTCCATAGAGTTTTCAAAATAAATTTAATCCTAGAGAGTTTGTTCACAAGTCTATAAAAATGCCTACAATGAAAGGCCCTTATAGATTCCTAATAAGCTAAATACACAAAGGAATAAAATATTTCTCCCTCAAGAGAAGGGATGGAGCTCCCTTAAACCTTAGAAACAAGAACCTGACTGAAAATAAGGGAAATAAATCGCATGCTGACCCTAGAGGTAAAAATTGACAAAGACTAAATGAACCTATGATTCTAAGGGGAAAACCAAGAAGGGGAAATATTGATAATTTTTTTCTTACAAAATTTTGGGGTGTCTCCTTTTTGTTTACATGACTCCTTTTAAATAACCTCCACTTGTTCATTCAACAAATCCAACCACTTTCAAGAAACCTCAACAACTACTTCAACTACTTTTTCAACCCATGTTTTGATGTAATCCTTAAGGGTAATGACAATGATCTCCTCTTTGACCTATAATGAGAATATTTCATCGCCAATTTCACTTAATTCCAATTTTTTCTATTGAATAAAAGGATATTTTTTTGAATTCTTAGTAGTGAGGTCATTTACCCACTTTCATACTTCATTCTCAGGGTAATTTGTTGACTCATAAAATTGATTAGATAAGGAAGACTTAGTACTGTTCAACTGACCTTCTAATTATTACCTAGTAAGTACCTTCTCCTCATGCAATATGGATAGTCATTCCAATTCCTTAATAACATCCAAAAATTTAAAGAAAACCATCCTCCTTCTATCTCCAATGACATTGTAGTTATCTATTAACTATTGGAGGATCTCAATGTGACTATCCCAACCAACTTGAATTTTTTTTAGTCTCTTATCAAGGGAAGGTTTCCCTTCTACCATTTATTCACATTTGTCTCAGTCAATTTTTTGATGAAGGTCTCCACATAATTTTTACAAAATATTGATCACTCTACAACTCTCTCTAGAAAGATTCATTGAAGGACATGATCTTGTTAGTGAGGCAATAGGATCTGTTCACCAACTCCCATAATTTATAAAACACATTTACTCTATCCTCACTGTTACACATTATTTTTCTCTTAACTTCTTGCAATAATTATTGAGCCTTTCTTGTTTTAACAATTTTCCTAGCAATTTCCTCCAAAGGCTCATTAGGTGCCTAAATAGTTAAGGGTTGTGTAAACAAGGGTATCATATTTAAGGTTTCCTCCATTTTTTCCACCCTTTTTCTTAAGATGATGTTCTCACATAGTTGTTTTTTCATTAAATATGTAAACATGTCACTTGTGGGATTGTGCATTTTTAATGCTCCTTCAATTCCCATACTCTCAACCTCTAGTATAATGTTATTTTTGTCTAACATTTTCTTTCCTTTGACCCTAAATTTCCAAATATTAAGTTTCTTGGTTTAGGGATCAAACTCTACATGATGCAAAGGAACAAAATTGTCTTCAAAATTAGCAAGACCAAGCCAACAATCATCCTTCTCAATCAACACATAATTTTCCATTTGTTTAGTGGCCCAAGAAGGAAATGCATTTGCTCAGTCATCTATCTCCATGTCATTTACATCCATCTTAGGAACTTCAAGTTTGTCCACTTTTGGAGATCTCTTCCTTTTGTTGAAAAATGGAATAACATGTTCCTTCACTACCTTGGTGCTCAAAGGGTCTTTGTCCTCATCATCACTACTAGTACCAACTATGTTCTTATATATTCCACCAAGGGAAGTGACTAGAATGGATTTCCTAGAGGAACTTGTATTATCCCAAGTCATCTGTGCCATAAAAACACCCCTACTACTTTTTCATAATCCTCCTCTCTTCATAGATGGGAAAGCCTCAACAACTAATTTTTTCACTCTCTTTCGTTGGAGGTATTTCTTATTTATTCTTTTGTTTGAAATAACCAAAGTATGTATATCATATTGATATATGTCCAAGCCATTCAACGTACTCAATCATTTGAACTCCATGTGGGTATATTCATTATCACCTCCTCCCTTAGTCAAATGTCCAAGCTGGGGAAAATATTTGCTAGACTTAGCTGAGACCATGTGAGAATTGAAAATCCCTTCAGGATCATAACCTTGTACCACCTCAATTTCCTTCAACTCAAGTACTAAATACCTTGTGTGATCTCAACCAAATGAATCATTCTTTTAATGGGAATGGTTTTTCACTTAAAGGGAGTAGAAATGAATTGTTTCATCTTTCTTCCATCAAAGAAGACCAACCACTTATGGTATTTTCGAAAAAACTATGCAAGGAAGAAAATATCACAAAAAAACCATGATAACAAGTAAGTCTTTCCATTGAATCCAAAAAAATTAATATGTGTGAATTGGTCTTTGTAGAAGTATTCTTATTTTTCTAGAAGGAGGGTTCAATATTCTAATACCAGCCTATGAGGTTCTCTACCAACAATTATATGCATGAACCTTCCCTTGAAATAATCTCAAACTCTATAAAAATGGGATGGGTTCTTATGCTTCCATGTCAAAGCATACCAATTTTGAATTGGCTTAGCCTCCACATAGACATCCATTTTTTGGTGGAGTCTCTCAAATGAATTACATTATAGAATAATAACACAAAGACATGGTAATAAGTCACATTGAAACTTTTGGTCTCCTAAAATTTTGAAAGTCCAATGAAATACCATATCCTTGTATAAATTTTAGTATATGACATACATACATACCTTAACACTTGTGAGGTCGTCTCTTGGAATATGCTCAAGAAAAAACCATGCAAATTCCTAGTAAGGCTCCAAAATATCATCAACTTCAATGTGGTATGCCATGAATTTCTTGTCATTTGGATGTAAGAGACATTTCCTCAAAATAATGATACCACCATTGTGAGCATAAAAAAAATAATCAACTCAATAAATCTTAAAAACCTTATTTGACATCGAAAGCCTCAACATTTTTTGAATGTGGAAGGATTGAGTGGGATGTGGAATTTGCTCGTTTCAAGTTTATGAACTAGTAAATTGGGTCAAATATCAGAACACTAGTAAAATAAATCCCCAAAAATGAATGATTCAGGGATGCACCCCACATTTTCCAACCCAAATGTCCAAAATTTATTCTCCTTTTTCTTACCCTACTTAACATACCACTTATATCCACTAACTAGTATAAGTATTTATCCCCTTGAACCAAAGAAATGACAATGTCTCCTTAATATGGCTTGAGCTTCTTCTTAGGCACCATTTATACTTTGTCTCCTTTTCCTCATGAATGACATTGAATGGTGTAAATAAAATGGGTGGTTATATTCCTAATGGATTTGAACCATAACTATATGACCATCATGACAATCATAATGGGAATAGTCAAATTGAATGAAAAAATTCAACAATCCATGAAATTCATTACAACATGGGTGAGCCTTAAATGTATGGGAGATTGTGAAGTGACAACAAGTTCAAAGGAAAATAAAATTACAATGTAGAGGGAGAAAATAACATAATTAGAGAGGGTGGGGTGGGATGAATGTATGAATCCTTTGCATCCACATGGAAAGGTGATGTAGGGGTGTGGCACTATGGGATGGTAGAATGATAGAATGATATAATGAAGAAATATGATGAAACACAATTATGGATGGTGAAACAACATAGTGAAATATGATGGAAAGTTGGCATGGTGGAATGACATGTTGGAAAAAGGTAGAGTGGTAGTGTCAAAAATAAGGTCAAGGGTATGAGCAATGCTAGGACGATAGAATGATGAGATGGCAGGATGGTAGAATGATGGGAGTGTGTGCATGATAACCATACACACTAGGGACCCTGAGTGTGGACATGAGTCCCACACTTAGCCAAATAGATGACCTTACTCACAAGGATTTCTACGCTTGGGGAAATACTAAGTTCTAGATGAAAAGAAAATCACATCAACAACGACACATAATCTACATGTCTGAGCTGTCTAGAATTATAGTATTGTGGAGTATTTAGCCTAGATGTTGTGCAACAAGTTTTCTTTAGAGGTCCTTCAAAGTTTCCCTCCATAGTGAAAGGAATTGTTGAATTCTATTGGTGGGGTATATCCTTCTAATGATAGGCTAATAAATTTTGACTTAGACTAGGATGTGCCTAGGATCCCTCATCATGTTACTTTTCAAAATCAAATTTCATGTCGTGATATGAACATTTTATGCATTTTTGATGAAGGGGAATCCACTTGTGTAATGTCTCTTTTAGTTTATATATCTTTGGGATCCCATAAGATCACTCACTTGGATATGATATTGAAATCCTTTAATGGTAGATATTTCAAACCACACAGAATTATACTAAGTTTTCTAGTTGAATTAAGAGGTAAGATAATGTCAATAGAAGTTGAAGTATATGACACTCCTATTGATTATAACCCTCTATTGAGACATATGTAGATGTACATAATAAAAACATTCCTTTATTCAATATTTCATTTAATAAGGTTTCACCTCCAAGGAGAACTTGTTACCATAAACTAAATTTCTTATTGTCTTCCTGACCCTAGTTCTAAGTCTGGGATGAATATTCCTTTCATTAATGGATCTAATTACGCATTAGAAAGTGTAGGTATTGGGATGTTCAAAGAATCCTATTTGATGGGTACCTTTTCCCTCCCTCCATCAGTTAACTATGTAGCCTCATCAATTATATATGTGAGTTCATCATCAATCATTGATGAATCCTTAGTTTCTTTCTAGATCACATATTTTGGAGAGAGATCAATTCTAGTTTGATTAGTTCCATTTCATATATCTTATTTTGAATATCATTAGGGACTTATGATAGAGTCTTCAACAATGGATTAAATGTTATATATACATGTTTCTTATGTTATTGTTTGATATTGAGGTTTCTTATTAAGCTATTTAGATGGTCACCTTAGACCTTGATCACTATCTTTGACGTATCATAGGATTATCATTAATTTACTACCCCTATATGGACCTCAAACACTCCCAATTCTAATTATGTTTTAGATATGCGGGAAGATGCAAGAAGTGCTTCCCACAATTTTTGTAATGATAACTTGTGCTCATTGGAAAATTTAGGAATGGACACATGCTCTAGAAATGTGCATACATTCCTATTTGAATTGTGTCGACTCTTGTTGAACATCCACACATGCCCCATGCACACCTCAATGTTTCCTCCATACACCATGTCATAAAAGTGTGTACACATTTCTGAAATCTCGTGTGTGCAATTCTAAAAGTGTGTGTGTGTGTGTTCCTGAGAGAACATGCACATTATTGAAAGTGTGGTCCTTGTTAAAAGCATGATCATGTTCTCTTGTGTAAAATCAGATGGGTCTTGAGGCCTAAAAAAGGTTAGGGGGAACAAGGGGATTAATCCCTAAATGAACCTTATTGAGCTTATGCATCATGTTTAGGGGATGAAAACACTTGGGCCTTAGACCCTAAACATAGATTCTTGGGCTTGGTAGCCATCATAAATTCCTACAAACCACAACACATGCCCTATTTATGGAATATTTGGCATCATATTTGGATGTGGATTCCATTACAAGTTTTTTCACACTCAATATCGGTTCTGAGTCCTTAACCATGGTTGAGGAAGGAAAATAAGTTCCTTGGGATATTGTTGAATATTATCAAGATGAAGAACCTTGAATGAGTCCTCAAACCAGGATATGAGTCCTTTGTAGGGGTTCTTTGTAGGCCTCCAAGTGGGAGCCATTCACCATGGCTAGGATTTGTGAAAGGGAAATGGGAGTTGAGGCATAAACATGGTTAGAGGGGAAATTATGGTCTTAAGACCTCATTGAACATTCTTGAACTCAAAGACCATGAAAAACACCTAAAGCCTATGGAACAATCCCTCTCCAAGGAGTATTTAACATTTGGGTTGAATATGGGTGCCATTATGAGGTCTTGGGCATCATGGATGGGTCTCAAGTCCTTAATCATAGTTGAGGGAGGGAAATGAGAATATCTAGTGCTAATAATTTCCACTTCTTAGGATCAAGAACCATGGATGAGTATCAATTTTCACATGCAACTATATGTGACTAATTTCAGATCTGGAAATTGCTTCCCAGTGATCTAACAATCACTAAACAACTTTACACTGAAATTATTGACTAAAAATATATGCAGCGGAAACAACAATATCAGAGATGAATCATCAATACACAAGAGAAACAATATTTATGTTCTGTAACTTTATCCAATTCTCCAAATATGAGGACCAAAACCAATCCTCTCAAAGTCACCAAACTGGGGACAGAACCAATCCTCTCAAAAAATCACCAAATTTGAGGACAACATTGTCCTCCAATATAAAAAAAATAAAACCAAACCTCAAAAATATAAGGAAATCTCCTTTCCCCAAGAATCTTCTTTATATCACCTGTACGACCTGAAGACATCACCTGTTAGGCTGTATGGATCTGCACCTGCCCCAAAACATAGATACACGATTCACCAATTGGAAACTTGTGAACACACATTGTTTTCTCCACTGCAAATTGTGCATACCCTATACAGGATTTTTCCTTCTGCAACCTGTGTATATAGACAATTCGTCCTCCTCAAAATCGTGTATGGTACAAAATATTCACTCACATGTGTGACCTTCTTCTCTCCTCTCTCTTAGGCCAGATTCTCCACCTTCAAGACTTCCCTTTAATGATATTACCAACCCTCCTTGACACAAGTTTAGACTCACTTATGTGAACTCCATTATTCCACACTATGACATAATATCATAATGACATCTCTCCTTTATATAGGAATCCGATAAGTGATTTTAGGAGCCCTTCCTAAACTCAACAATTAATTTGAATATTTTAGTCCTCTTTGTGGGTGTGGCATCCCCACATAAACCCACAAATCCCACCAACTTTCCCATGAGGCCCTAGCCTCATTTCTAGGCCTATTTCATCGAAAAGAAGGTAAAAAATGGTGCCAACAAAAATTCCCACATGCTTGGCAACTTGGCCTCTAGTGGGAATACCTCCTGAAGCTACAAATAATCAACACTCCCCATGATAAAGGGAGGTATCCCATCCTCCAACATATGGATGCACTACTATCACACATAGTAGATATAGCTCTAGGTATTCCACCCCATCTATATATCTATACTCCAATAGTCCATACTAGCTACTCCCTTTTCATTGAGACAAATGGGTCTATGAACTCTATTACATCTGTCTGACTGGATGAATCCTTGGTCACTGGGGAAAGACTTGCTATCTAGTATGTATGACTAGCCACTTGCTTGGTTACTGAGGAAAAATATATGTTACTGGTTGCATCCTTGGTCATTGAGGAAAAATATGTCTGACTCGTCACATCCTTGGTCACTGAGACAAAATATATCTGATTGGTCGCATCCTCGGTCATTGAAGAAATTTCTGCTGTGTAATCTGCCTCACTGGCTGCTTCCTCTGTGCATGAAGGAAATCCTACTCCCTAGTCTTCTTGACTGGATACTTCCTCTGTCACTATATAAAACCTTGCTGAGACAAGTGTATCCTCCATGGAAGTCTCACATGCCCTAGAAGACTTCTGCCTTTGAAGCTCCTATCTGGCCTCCTTACTCCATGAAACCTATATGCCAATCTTGGAAGATGTATCTCTCCCAACTGAACCCAAGGGGGGAATCCATTTGGATTAGCATCTCTCCCTTTGATCCAACTGACTCTCCCTGAGATGAGGCTCACTTTGAGATTGTATGCTCCAAGTCACCTGAAAAATATGAATCAACATAACCACAAACTTCATCACTACAACCATCAAAAGTGATACAATAATTTCTTTTGCCTCTAAGATACCGAAGCACCCATTTCACTGCTTCCTAATGTTCTTTTTTCTAGATTTTCCATGTATCTACTGACAACACTAACTGCATATGAAATATTTGGTCTTGTACATACCATCACATACATCAAACTTCCTACTACATTAGCATATGGTACATGAGACATAAAATCCTTTTCTTCATCATTACTAGGACTCAAACATGAAGAAAGCTTAAAATGGGAAGACAAAGGGATATTTATTGGTTTCACTTTATTCATACCGAATCTCTGAAGTATTTTCTCCACATACTTCTCTTGTGATAACCACAACGTACCATTTTTCCTATCACTATGTATCTCCATGCCCAAAATCTGTTTTGTTGCTCCTAGATCCTTCATATCAAATGTCCTAGCCAATTGAGCATTTAACCTGCTGATTTCAAACATGATTTTGCTCACAACAAGAATATCATCAACATATAACACCAGAATAATAAATATGCCATTTTCCAACCTTTTAAAATAAACACAATGATCATACTCACTTCTGGTAAAATTTTGGCCCACCATGAAAGAATCAAACTTCTTGTACCATTGCCTGGGAGATTGCTTCAGGCCATACAATGATTTCCTGAGCTTGCAAGCAAACTTCCTGTTGCGATTCTGAACAAACCCTTTTGGTTGTTTCATGAAAATTTCCTCATCCAAATCACCATGTAAAAATGTTGTTTTCACATCTAGTTGCTCCAATTCAAGATCAAGTAAAAGCAATTCTGATTGAAACAAGTTTTACGACTGGTGAAAATATCTCATGAAAGTCAATACCTTCTTTCTGAGAATACCCTTTTTCCACTAGCCTTGCTTTGTATTTTTCCACTTTATCATCAACACCTTTATTCAATATTCAGACCCATTTACACCCAACAACCTTTCTGTTTTTTGAAAGTTATACTAGATCCCATGTTTCATTCTTTTTTAAGCCATCCATCTCTTCTTTCATTGCTTCTTTCCATTTGGCACTTTCAGATACCTTCATTGCTTCCTAATAACAACTAGGTTCACCATCATTAGAAATCAAATCAACTGATGAAACATAATCATCATACCTTTTTGGAAAAGATATGACCCATGTAGATCTATGTATAATTTGTTGTGGAATTTCCTCTATTTCTTGAGGCATTTCTGTATGATCATCATCCCAAGGATTTTCCTCATGAATTTCCTCCTCATGGACATCCTCATGATTCTCCTTCGTGGATGACTGAATACCAAATTGAATTTGTTGTAACTGTGGCTCATTAGCTTGTTTCATATCATTATTTACATCTGATTTTGAGAGTGAAATTTCATCAAATATTACATCTTTGTTTATGATGATCTTGTGGGCAGTAGGATTCCACAATATATATCCATTAATACCATCACCATATCCAACAAAGATTGATTTACGTGATTTAGGATCTAGTTTGGAATGTTGATTTTTTGGAATAAGTGCATAGGCTTCACACCCAAATACTCTAAGATTAGAATAATCACATGGTTGACATGCCCATACCTCTTCTGGAATTTCTCATTCAATTGTTGTCGATGGTGATATGTTGACCAAGTAACATGCTGTAAGAAACGCTTCCCCACACAATTCCTGTTGCAAATTTTCATTACTGAGCATGCTCCTTTCCCTCTCGAGGAGAGTCCTGTTCATGCATTCAACAACACCGTTCTGCTACAGAGTGTAGACATTGGTTCTATGTCTCACAATCCCATCCTTCTTGCAATAATTATCAAATTCCTTAGAAGTAAATTTGGCTCCATTATCTGTTCTGAGACATTTAATAGACCTGCCAATGCTCTTTTCAACCAAAGCTCTAAACTTCTTAAATATGTCAAAAACATCAGCTTTTGTCTTTAACAAATAGATCCATACTTTCCTAGAGTAATCATCTATCAAACTGAAAAAATACGATGATCCTTCATAAGAGAGTTTAGGATATGGACCCCAAAGATCATAAAGAATATAGTCAAGGATACCTTTACTTATGTGTTTCCAGATTTAAATTTTTGTCTAAATTTTTTACCATAAATACAATGCTCACAGAAATTCAAATCTATAGATTTTAAACTAGGAAGTAACTTTCAATCAACAATTACCTTCATTCCTTTCTCACTCAAATGACCCAGTCGCTAATGCCATAAACGAGTGGAGTCTCCTGCATCATCCAATGCTACTGTTGCATGACCGATTTTTGTTCTCCCTTGAAGTTTATATAGGTTCCTGACTCTCTTTGCCTTCATGAAAACCAAGATACCTTTCAATATCTTTAAAACTCCACCTTGAACTGTGCCTTTATATCCACAAGAATCCATAACTCCCAAAGATATCAAGTTTTTTCTAAGATCAAGTACATGTCTCACTTCTGCTAGAATCCTAACAGTCCCATCAAACATTTTTATTTTTATACTCCCTATCCCAACAATTTTACATGTAATATCATTTCCCATATAAACTACCCCATCATCTATAGATTGGTATGTAGTGAACCAACTCCTATGAAGACACATATGATGGGATGCTCCAGAATCAATTAACTAATTATAATGATATTGTGAAACATTAGATGTAGACAATACCTCGTCAATCATACCTAAATCTTCTCGGTTATTTGCCTCCTTTGTAGATTCATTTTCCTTTGATGCTTGCTTCCATTTCCAACAATATTTCTTGAGATTCCATGATTTATTACAATACCAACACTTTAGCTTACATTGTTTTCCCTTTGACTTAGATCTGGATGTACCTTTTAGTTCTCTAGATCGTCCTCTAGTTTCCATTGCAACTGTTGTTGAGGTTTCTGCACTACCTTTCTTGTGCCCTTCCTCAGATAACAAGGCTACCAAAAAAGTATCATAATCTAAAGAATATGATGTACTAAACCACATAGACGTGACTAGATGATCCCATGAATCAGGTAAAGTACATAATAAAGTAATTTCCTTATCTTCATCTTTGAATTTTACATCCACACTAGATAACTGAAAAATAGGTTATTAAAAGTATTTATATGATCAACATTGTGTACCTTCAATCATCCTTAAAGCATACAACTTCCTCTTCAAGAAAATCCTAGTCGTCAACGATTTTGTCATGTATAGAGATTCCAACTTGCTCCATAAGCCTGTTGTTGTCTTCTCTTCTGCGATGTTAAATAACACTTCATCTGCTAAACACAAACGGATGGTACTGAGAGCTTTAGCATCCATATATTCCTAGTCCTCTTCTGACAGACCCACGGGTCTCTTTGATTTGCGTGCCAATGCCTTTTGTAGGCCTTGTTGCACAAGCATATCTCGCATTTTAAGTTTCCATAATTTAAAAATAATTTTACCATTGAACTTTTCCACCTCAAACCTTGCACCCTGCATCTTTGCCATTTTTCTTAAAGAACTGGATCAAAAGTTTTTAAGACCAAAGCTTAAAATACAAATCTTTATAATATAGTGGAATATCAAATAAATGGAAATGAATTAAAAAATTATTTAATAAATTCACCTTATACCTCCTATTCCATATAATATTCCAACATTTAAAAAATAACAATTACTAATCCACTCCCTTAAAGAATCCTGCACAAACCACTATGAGATTCACAATGTATTACTCCATAAACTTTAATGGATCATACGCAGTTCCAACACAACCTTGATAAATTGCCGCCAATTCACCAACTCATTTCTTAATGCATAAAACAAATAAGGATTGACATAAAACACATATTATTTTCAAGTCACATGGAAATTTAGTTGAATGGCGTAAATATTATTTGCAGGTCACAATAAGGAACCAAATTTTATGTAAAAATGTCGTAAGTTGATGATGTCATGATCCCATATTGATGAGAGAATTTCCTTGTCCATCCACACCTCATCCCCTATGACGACCACAAATAATTCCACAATGAAGATTAAAACTAAAGAAACAAGGCCATGCACAGTTGGCCAAAATGAGAGTCAAGGTCAACAATATCGTCCTCTATGACTCTCCAACCAACAATAATACATTTCTGCAAGTTCTCTGTGGTTCCAACCAAAAAAAATAAAATCTTTGATACCACTTGTAGGATCAAGCAAGCACAGAAAACAAATATTACAATAGAATAGAATAATACACAGAAAACAAAAATGGCAAACTCATAAAAAATAAACACAGATTTTATGTGGTAAAACCCTCCTTCACCTCATGAGGGAAACATCCACGGAGCAATGGTATTGGTTCTCTTATTATTTAAAACATGGAAATTACAACAGCCTTGCAGATTCTCAATCATTTCTCACCTCCAACTCTATCATACTTCATCTTGCCTCTATGGGCATACATGAATTTATAGCATTTCTTACACAGTTACACAAAAAACTGATTATTAAATGCACTCATATCCATATTCTAACTTGTTCTATTTAGTTGCAACCAACGCTAAATAATAGGATCCAAATCCATTATTGGAGGAGTCCGTTGTCACCAATTTCCAACAATATTAAATAATTAATAATTAATATTATTAATACATAATTGCATATTTCCCCGTTCTCTACATCATCCTCTAGTCGCCATTGCAAATGTTGTTGAGGTTTCTGCACTACCTTTCTTTTGCCCTTCCTCAGATAACAAGGCTCCAAAAAAAGTCTCACAATCTAAAGAATCTGATGTACTAAACCACATAGACGTGACTAGATGATCCCATGACTCAGGTAAAGTACACAATAAAGTAATTTCCTTATCTTCATATTTGAATTTTACATCCACACTAGATAACTGACAAATCAGGTTATTAAAAGTATTTAGATGATCAACGATTTATGTACCTTCAATTATCCTTAAATCATACAACTTCCTCTTCAAGAAAATCCTGGTCGTCAACAATTTTGTCATGTATGAGATTCCAACTTGCTCCATAAGCCTGTTGTTGTCTTCTCTTTTGCGATGCTAAATAACACTTCATCTGCTAAACATAGACAGATGGTATTGAGAGCGTTAGCATCCATATCTTCCTAGTCCTCTTCTGACATACCCACGGGTCTCTTTGACTTGCGTGCCAATGCCTTTTGCAGGCTTTGTTACACAAGCAGATCTCACATTTTAAGTTTCCATAATTCAAAAATAATTTTACCATTGAATTTTTCCACCTCAAACCTTTCACCCTGCATCTTTTCCATTTTTATTAAAGAACCCGATCAAAAGTTTTTAAGACCAAAGCTTAAAATAAAAAGCTTTATAATATAGTGGAATATCAAATAAATGGAAATGAATTAAAAATTATTTAATAAATTCACCTTATACCTCCTATTCCATATAATATTCCAACATTTAAAAAATAACAATTACTAATCCACTCCCTTAAAGAATCCTGCACAAACCACTATGGGATTCACAATGTATTACTCCATAACCTTTAATGGATCATATGCAGTGCCAACACAGCCTCGATAAATTTCCGCCAATTCACCAACTCATTTCTTAATGCATAAAACAAATAAGGATCGACATAAAACACATATTATTTGCAAGTCACATGGAAATGTAGTTCAATGGCGTAAATATTATTTGCAGGTTGCAATAAGTTTCCAACTGTTATGTAAAAATGTTGTTAGTTGATGATGTTGTGATCCCATATTGATGAGATAATTTCCCTGTCCATCCACACCTCATCCCCTACGACGACCACGAATAATGCCACAACGAAGATTAAAACTGAAGAAACAAGGTCATGCATAGTGGGCCAAAATGAGAGTCGAGTCCAACAATCTCATCCTCTATGACTCTCCAACCAACAATAATACGTTTCTGCAAGTTCTCTGTGGCTGCAAACAAAAAAAAAAAGCTTTGATACCACTTGTAGGATCAAGCAAGCATAAAAAAAATATTACAATAGAATAGAATAATACACAGAAAACAAAAATGGCAAACTCATAAAAAATAAACATATATTTTATGTGGTAAAACCCTCCTTCACCTCATGAGGGAAACATCCACGAAGCAATGGTATCGGTTCTCTTATTATTCAAAACATGGAAATTACAGCAGCCTTGCAGGCTCTCAATCATTTCTCACCTCCAACTCTATCATACTCCATCTTGCCTCTACAGGCATACATGAATTTATAGCATTTCTTACACAGTTGCACAAAAAATTGATTATTAAATGCACTCCTATCGATATTCTAAATTGGTCTATTTAGTTGCAACCAACACTAAATAATAGGATCCAAATCCATTCTTGGAGGAATCTGTTGTCACCAATTTCCAACAATATTAAATAATTAATAAATAATATGAAATAATTAATATTATTAATACATAATTGTATATTTCCTCGGATGGGGTGTATGACAGGGTTCATGATAACTGGGACGGTCCATCCGAGCTAGCACTCATCCGATGGTCTCAAGCGACGATGGGTAGTCAATCTGGATCCACACCTGTCACACAGCCTGCTACTCAGTACAACAACTCATCTCGTTGATATTACTTCATCGTTTGATGGAGAAGAGGGGCATGAAAAAAAGAGAGGTTTGAATATTGGATAATTTTCCCCTCACACTCACATGGAATTGTTGGAGATTATGTTGTACCCAAGCCTAGGAATGATAACAGTAATGAAGGGAGGCTGCCTGGGTCTTATGACGATCGAGATTCTCCCACGGTAATAAATCAATAATTGGAAATCATAGGCCGAAGGTTCTCATAGCTGGAACCTGTCTATAAATTTATGGTCTCAGCCCCGAGACCCCAGTCAGCTCCCTCCTAGCCCTGCTTTTTTTCCTTTTTTGGGTATCTCACTTCTCAAGCCCGTGTTGTTGATCTCACTATAAATACCCCTCTCCTTCTTGTTAATTTGATTATGGCTCATAGAGGTCACAATCCCTCTCGACCTCATGTCACCCAACCCTCTCGCACTGAGAAAGAATTCATAGATGCAGTGGATCTCTAAGAGAATATTGTCCCCAAGGTCGACAAACTGAAAATGGTCAAGCTTGAGGAGGAAGTTCGGGTAACCAGACACTTTCAGGATGATGAGCATGTATAGGCTCTGTTGGGAGGCCTCATCCTTGATTTAGGCTGCACTCAGTCCCGCAACTCAATTTTTATTCAAACTTTGGAGTTATACTGGCACACCAAGACTTTAATGGCCCTGGTAATGATCCCTAAAGAGAAGAACTTTCACCAACTGAAGAACAAATAGGAAGCACTAGAGATTCAACATTGGAGATTCATTGTTTTTTTTTATGTTTTGCAGACTTTCAAAGGCAGTCTTTAGTAAAGACTTTCAAAACCTAACTAAATATGACATTTTTTAGTTTAGTTAATCCCTGGTTTCCCCTTAGGGGAAGACACTATTTTTGGATTTTTGAGACTTATCCCCAGAGATTGTCATGGTCTCTGGAGGAATGAATTTGCTGAACTCACTCTGTATTTTTATCTGTAATATCTATTTATACTAATACTAAAACTTATATTTACAAAAAAATAAATAATTGCATATAAATCCCATTGCACATTAATAAATGATACGATACCTATGCGGGGAAATACCTGTGCAGAGGTGCAGACAAATCGTTAAAACAAAAGTTTCTGCACATATGATGTATTGGTATGAAACCTTGGTTGTGCAGGGATATGTGCTCTTCTTTGACCGTATTGAACAATTCTATTTGTGTCATTGGCAATATATGTTTTGGATGTTCTTCATATTGTTTTTGTGCTATTCTTTGTCGCAACACATCCCTTGTATGTGGTGAAACACGATATTCTGCCAACCAACAATTACGGGCCAATTCTTTAACATTTTTTGCAAGTCTATCTTTGTAGGGTTGTCTAGAAATCATTGTCCAACAAGCCAATTCATCATTTGCATCTATTTGCAATCAAAATTTTCTATGTTTGTGCAATGTTTTTCTTGACATTCCCATCGTTTTTGTCATGTGTTGTGTCAAACGATATTTTATATTGCTAGATGAAACAATTGTTGTTTGTATCGCTCTACGTGCAACACTGACACCTTTTTTTCGAGATTTTCCAAAAGATTTTAATACACTAGTTATATTGTCAAAGACATTTTGTTTCACCTTTGTATCTTTTGTCAACTTTTGAATACCCAATAATGATGTAGCTTCTTTTAACTTTCTTGACTTTATTAGATAGAGTAAAAGTTGAGCTTGTACTGTTACTGATTCATCTTTGAAAAAAACATTATACATATTCTTAGTTCGATATCTTATATAATGCTTAGCTTTTCTCTTCTCAAATTTGTCAGTATCAACATTTTCTAATATTTCATCATCAATGTTAATAGATTCTCCTGCATATTTCAATTTAAAGTTTATATTAAAAAACAAAACCTGAACATAAATTCACTAAACTATATATACAAGTGTTCATCTTGTATTATCTAAATTTATGTACATATCTATAGGTGATTCCTCTTCTGC
>JASDQU010738851.1:103134-115144 GCA_032191745.1 Picea mariana
GTTCCCTCTCGAATGTCTTTGCCCCCTCATATCCCCCCGTTCATTCACCGCCTCTCCATTCAATGCCAACCACCTTATCCCTCCATTCAATGCCAACCCTCCTTCAATACGTTAAGTTTTTATTTTCATAAATTAAAATTTATTAGACTTTAATTCATTCCCCAAATATTTAATGAGTTAATTAATTAATTAATCGATTAACTAATATACATTAAACAATAATTAATTAATTAATTAATATTATTAATAAATAATCATTATTTAACTAATATACATTAGGTCAGTTAATTAAACTTAATAAACCTTTAACAATTATTTAACTCTGACAATTAGTTATTTAACTAGGGTTGTTACACCCTCAAAAGACAATGTTGAATATGGAAACTACTATGCAGTTGTGTCCTTCACTCCCAAGAGATATCAGAAAGCTACAAATTTCTGTTTGGTGCAGGTTTTGATGAATATGTAGATGTATGTAAGGATTTGGTGAAGTGAATGCACCAAAGATAATCCGTAAGCTACAATATAAGCATTGTACTTGCTTAGTCCATCTACTGCTGTGATCAAAAGGAAGAGGAACACAATCCCATGTGCGGTTCTCAATGAGGGAATTGTATTCTTCACTCAAAGAAACTACCCAATAATGGTTTCCTACATCCTTTGCATAAGATTGAGGATCAAATGCAAGAACCATGTAGAAATTCATGGGTAATAATGGATTTGTAGATATGAGGGCATGCAAAACACCCTCAAACTAATATCTTGTCCTCCTTGGATTGGTAGGATCACCCACTAGATCTTCAATGACCTATAGGGTATGTTGTTCCCTTCATGGTCTAAGAACCATATCATCAATAACATGCTCATGAACATATAAATCAGATTTTAAATATGATCCGAATAGAATGAATAATCCTCTCTGATATCGACTTCATGAAGAGGCAGAGAAGCTGTTGCAGGTTGCTCCATGCAGGGGCCTTCATTGAACTTCTAACTTCTTTCAATAAAAAATATATCTATGGAAGGATCCAATAACCTCTACCTTGAATACAAAGTCCAATTATTAGGTGAGGAAGAAATAGCAATTAGAGCATGCCCCTTACCTCAATCTTCTATTAAAGTTTCTCCAAGATTTTTCTTGGCATTTTCCAATATGCAAAGTTCAAGATCATTTTGTTAAAGATCTTGTGCCATTAAATAGATGGTATTCTTCACACATGAAATTTATGGATGATATTATCTGTGGCAATAACTTCAGTTAGATTTATCCTTCTTTAATTGTCCCTCTGTAGAAGACTCTTCAGTGGATTTGAGGTTTGCTCCCTTCTTGCCTTCTTTGGTTGTCTTGCTACTTTCATGTATTGCAAGCACATGGGCTTTGAAATTCTTGAGAGAACCCATTTTTATGATCTTATCATGCTCTTGCATGAGTGATTCAATGAATGCATCTAGCAGAGGCATTTTCCAAGCTTTTCCCATTGTTACCCTTGAAGTATGAAAAGTAGAAACAAAGACCAAGTAGTCAAGACCCAACTTCGAAATAATGGAGAGGATTAGATGATCCTCATCCTTGCCTATTCCACATTATTTGAGTTGAACCAAAAAAAATTTAAACTTTGTGAAGAAGTATTGAAGGGTCTCATAATTTCTTGGGCTCAATGAGATGAGCTCATTCTCCAACACCTCTCCTCATAACTCATCCTGTTTCTCAAATAGACCATCCAATGTGGTGCATACTTCATTTTGTGTGGAAGAATATTCTACGTGAAAGAGAAGTTCAGGAGAAATTGACAAGCATAACATCTTGAAAGCTTCACTCATTTTGCTAAAAAACTTAGCATTCTCAATGGAAGAATTAGGCACTGCTTTGGTTCTCATTATAATTCAATAAAGTAATTTTATTCTAAGGAGAAGAAGAACTTTAGGTTTCCATTCAAAATAATTGTATGGTGTGAGGATCATTGATGGAGGAAGAATCATTCTCTATGTGCACTCCAATCCTTTATAACCTACAAAAGCAAGTATGTTCTTCTCCTTACAAGCTCCTATGCTCTAATACTATTGTAGCCAGAATAACCTCCATTTATTTTGGTAGAAGTAAACGGGCTCCCATTTAAATTTTGAAACTAATTGCTATAAGATTTCTCATTTTATAAATTTTTGTGCGTGATTAGATTAAATTTTGGACTTCTTTTGTTTTTCTACTTCATTTTTTATTTATAATTATGATAGGATCTGGTCATCAATATGAAATTCACTATATCACACACTAGGTCACCTTTTGAACTTAACAAAATTTTCTTCACCCAGATATATCATTTTTTAATTTTGAGGTCACCATCATCTTCTTCTCATAGAGAGATTTCAGGTGATATGAAATTTTCCTCATTCTCAATTTTGGATATAAAGATATGGCCCTTGGAAGTTTTTGTCCTATTTTGATGACATGGAAAATGATGTGTCTCTTATTTCCACATGGCATCCATGTGTCATATCTACCACCCGGTGTACATGTTAGCACTTTTCTACGAAAAACCTCTTTTATTGTTTGACTTGGTGCCTACGTGGCCTCGCATGTGTCATCCACCTATCGAATACCATGTGGCATCCGATATCTAGAAATTCATTCTCCTCTTTAACTTTATTTTTCTAGCCATCCAGATCCAGATACATTTTTCTCTCGGACACCTTTACGCATTTGATGTACATCTAGTATTCTGAGCTATAGACACTGTTTTCAACCCTCTGGATGTTCTAGATCCTAGATACTTATGCACATTTGATTTATATTTGGTATCCAAAGGATAAACTATTAACGTGGTTTCAATCTTTCAAATCTCTGGGATTCTAAAAATCCCTTTAAATATCACTCATATCCGACATTTGGGATAAACTTTGTAAGATTATTTTTTTAGCCCCCATATTGCTCAGATACCAGATATAATTGCATCATCAATTGTATCCAGAAACGGATTCCATCCAATGGATTGGTTCTATTTAGTTTCCAAGGATTTGGATACATTCTATCTGGATGCATTTCATCTCGGATGCGGAGCCGTGTTCTTCCATGACGAAAATGTGAGCTCCCATTTACATGTTAGTCATGCCACTTATTCTCTCGGGATCTCACATGTCAATTGGACCTCTTACCCTTTACTTGATGTGGCACTTAATTGATCATTTGATGTGTCTTTTCCTATGTGACATCTGGGTTATTGTTCAATCAACCTTTTCATATCTTTCAGATGTCGGATATCCATATATATGGATATCTGGATATCTAGACATTCTTCAACCTCAAGCTATATGTGATGGAACCCTGAGCTGACATTCTTCAACCAGAGTCTGCTAAATTTCTTCTGCTCATAGGTCACTTTACTATATACTAATTTGACCTGACCTGTCATTCTTCTTGGCATATTAAGTGGCATCTAACATTTCATCCCAACCATATGGAATCTTTCTCAACGAATCTTATGTGGCACTCATTTTTGGTATATGACTTGATTCCTTCCTGTCTTCACATGGCATCCTAAGTGATCCGAAAGGATATAGGGAACATCATAGAATTTTTGTAAGTGTCCCAGGAGGCTCAAAATGGTCTCAACAAATGAAAGAGGGAAAAAATTCAAAGTCCTCAAAACTAAAAAGAAGTGGCATCATCACGAAGAGTGTATCACAAGCTTTCCAACGACGTAAATGGTTCATCGAACGAAGTTACAGATTGAAAGATATTCCTAGTCAAAGTTTTGGTCAACCTAGCCCAATCAGCAAGGATGAGTGAGCATTCGTACTAATGACATTAGCATCAATACAAATGACGTTAGCATCTATACAGGGCACATGGCATAATTAGAGATCAACATGTGTCATGATGACATCAGGATGATGATGTGGTAGCTCCAGAGGCTGCCACGAGTCACTCAAATTCAGTATTTTTAGGCCGAAACACGAACCAATGGGAAAGTGCCACATGGCAGTTCGTACATCCACATGGAATCTATACAACCACATGGCAAGTGACATGGAAGACATGGTGGCAGTGACATCACCATGACGTCAACATGATGACATGGCCCAATGACATCGTGCCACATGGCATGCTAATTTGGCACTTTGGACCGCCAAATGGGCCAATAGAAATGTCACATGTGGCACCCCCAGGCGACACCACGTGTCACCACCGAGGATTTGCCACGTGGTCCTCTCATAGACTGACACATGGAACATTAGCCCAATGACACATGGAAGGGACACATAGGCAGATGATTGTACCAGGTTCAACCAATTGATGGCCGCCGCGTGGCAGCGGGAAAATACCCAATGAGGGGCCAGTAACAAAATTTTTAAATTTAAATAAGGGTTGGTCGGTGGCCAACCCCCTCTCCGAAAAATATAGCAGTGGTTCCACTAGTACGCCAAAGCCACTGCCAAACCTGGTAGTGGATCCACCAAGGTTAGGGTAGATTCCTTAATATCTGGTCCAACCGCCAAATATGGTGAACCCCCCCCAAAGTTGGAATACGGTTATAACATATAGCAAAAGGGGAGGACCGCGGGCTTGACCCAAGGACCTCACCAACCACTTTATTTTATTACACATCCTACAACCGAGTGAGCTAACCACCCATTTGCTAAACTCTGCTAAGATTTTTTTATTAAAAGGTGCATGTTACCAATGCACGGGACATAGGAGCAGTGCACACCCAGTCCGTATGAGGTCGTACGATGACATGGATTTCGATGCAGTTCAGTTCATTAATTGTAGAGTTGCACACGGATCAAGGCAGAGGTCCAGAGGAGGCCTGAAGTTGACAGTGTCCGATGGAGACGATTTGACAATCAAATTTATGCTATTCGATGACACGAATCCAATGGCGATGTCTGTTTCGGCAGCAAAGACTCTGATTAGGAGGTGAAATTCTGGAAGAGCCAATGTAAGCATGCTTTTTATTATGTTTTTTTTCTCATTTAATGTTGCAGCATAGTATGCTTGATAAAGGATTGAAGGAGCATGGAGAGGTTGCAGCAAGGCCAACTTCTTCCCTCTATTTATTTCCTTCTTCTTTGCTTGCACATAAACAGTTCAACTACATGTGAAGGATAAATTGTGGCACTTGGATGATAAGTGACCAACAAAGAAGTCAAGAATCTCATATTTTTGGGGATTTGAATATGGGATGCATACACACTCGGATCTAGGAAGCATATCTAAGGCATTCTAAAAGAGTCATCAACATTAAGCCGATGCATGAAGTATTTTGTTCAAGGACTAACTTTAATTTCTTAGATTTGTATAGTTGTCAGCATCTCTGTCGTTTACTGAATTTATGCATTTTCATCTTTGGTTTTATTTATGGTTTGGTAGGAAAGAAGAGGAGGGTTAATGCTAGATGTCTAAGTAGGGACAAGAATCATGGAGGTGGACAAAATTAAGGTATCTATGATACAAAATAAATTTCTAACTTTAGTGTGGGCTTACAAGAATTCAAATTAATCAATGAGAGAGAGAGAAGAAAATAGAAGCTTTTGTAACAAAACTATAATTAATCTCCTTATTTGAAGGGATTGAGTAGAAGAAGAAGATTGAATCAAAATATTAAGAAAATGAATTTATAAAAGAAATCATTTTCTATAGTGTGGAGGGGGTGGGGGGGGCAACAGTGAATGAAAACAAGGCTTTGATACTACTTTCAATTTGGATTCAAGCGCTTGGTTTTCTTTAGGGATGGGGGATGTAATTCTTGGACTTGAGACTTGTATACAACTATCAGTTTTAATAAGAAATTGAAATCATGATTCATTTTAGAGAAATTTGTTCAATTGGATGCATTGAGTTATGTTGCAATAGTTCTTTAAGTTATGCAATTTTAGCATTTGATGATTTCATATTAAATTCCTTTTTATGAAATACAAATCTCTTCAATTGGTTAATTAGATATAATAATACAGGTGATGTTTCAAATACTTTCTTATTTTGCAAATGCTACATGTATGCATGCTTAATCATTACTAACTTGAGGAATTATTTCATTAATCAATAATTTATCTTCCATTCCTATATTTAATTTTAATTACATATTCTCCTAGCTATATATTATATATTAATTAGATATAGTATATCATAGATAGTTATATTTTAGGTATTTTAAATTGATTGTTTCAAATTGGATCGATATTAAATCAAATCCAACCCTTTTCGTGGAAACTAGGACCACATACCAGAGGAGATCACCATCCCAAACGAGAGTGAGTCTAATTGAGACTTTCCATCACGTGATTCTCCATTGTGGGTGGTAGGAATTTTGTTCAATTTTCAACAATTTTGGCACTAGAAGGAGGGCCTTATGACAAGTTGGACCTAAGGAGTCATTCATTTTGAATGCATTTAACTATTAATGTTTCCTTCCCAAACCCCTATATGGAGATGTATTTCTAGTTTTGTATTATGTGGCACTCCTAGACAGATAGTTAAAATCTTGTCAAAAGTTAAATTCAATAGTGAGGGAAAGACATCTACATTGAAACATGCCTTTTCATTTATTCAAAATTGTCTTTCTCATAATATTACTCATGAAGGTGTCATATGGAGGTTTTTAACTCTTACTTTCAAAGGTCGGGTTAAAATTTGGTACAAGACTTTACTGTTCATTTATATTCACACATGGTAATAACTTGTACATGAATTATTGCATGCTTTTGAGAGTTAAGATTATGATGAATTGTGTAATGAAGTGCTAGAGCTTAGGAATGAACAAGATCGATCTTTAGAAGACTTGTCTTCAAGGTTTATGCTTCTTTGCCATATATTTCATTTGAATGATATGCCTTGTGTTGATGAATAGTTTCCATATCTAATTTCTCTTTCTGATGAACGAGGTCAACTAGTGATTGATGAATCTAAATCGTGTATCGATGCCCACTTGCATTTTGATNATTGCTTTGTAATTGTGGGTTGTATGCTTCCGGGGATGTTTGGAGCCCTACACATCTTCCAGATGGATATTGTTGGCCTCCCACATAATCCAACTGGATTGTTTTGTATGTTTTCATATATGCACATCTTGTTGTACTTCCAGGGCCGTTTTGGGGCCCTAAAAAGTGTTATTTTGGCTCGCCATAGTCAAATTGTAGATGGAGTCAGAGTTTGACGGCGTAATGCATAGTTCTTGAAAATACCTTTCCAACAAGCTATCACGCACCTAAAACATAGATCGTATGCAAAAGTTATGATCTCGGGAAGTTAATGTACTAACTTACCCAAACAGGGCCCACCAGACTTTTGGTGTTTCATCTCCTAGGGTTAGGTTTTTGGATGTCTAGGGTTTTGGCATTCCTGTTTAACATAAAAAGGCCTTCAGAACCTCATTGTAATCATCTTCTGGCGAATGAGCATATCCGTCACATCTCTTTTCAGAGATAAACCTGCCACCATTCTAGCGAGTCTTGCACTCTGTATTTTTACAGTCTCTTTACAATTATTTCATTAATTGAAATCAAGTATTGTTGTATTTCTTTGTTTCTTATAATTTTCATGAGTATTTCATTATAATTTCTCTGCTTTCATTTCATTTCGAACATAATCCGGATAAGTTGTATCTGAGAAGGTTGCTCTTGATCGTTTTTCAGTGCATGTCCCCAACGAGGTCCGAGTATAGCCAATTGGGTCTCGAGCTTGTATCTCTTGAGGACAATCACTCTCGCACACCCAAGATACCCTCGATGGCGACAAAAAATAAAAATGATAGAGCATAAGATTATGTTAAACCGTTGCTTGAGAAAGCTCTCGTGCGACAGAGGGACGAAATGATGTATAATTTTTCACACCTCCTTCAATGCCTGCCGATAGCAATAGGTGCATCTTCATCAAATGACCATTTTGGAGGAACCTGTCTCTTCAAGGTACAAGTTAATTTTAATATTCCCATATTTGAAGGTCAGATAGATGCAGATGCATTAGAAAAATGGTTAAATATATTAGAAGGTTATTTCTCTGTTCAAAATTTTTCCGATAGGGAAAATATCACCTTCGCACTTCTCAAGGCTCTTGCCCATGTCAAACATTGGTGGGAAACTTACTGGGAGAAAAGTTCCACAGAGGAATCTGGAATATATGGGGCCGAGCCCACTTGGGATTTTTTTGTGGATGCGGTCAAAGAACAATATTATCCTATTGATAACTATGAAGACCAATACATGAGATGGACCACACTATGGCAAGAGAAGATCCAAACAGATCAATAGTTCACAAATACTTTCCATACCTTGCACACCAAGCTGGGTATAAAGGAATCTGAGCGACATCTGGTTTTGAAATACCATGGGGCTCTGCATAGGTACATCCAAACCGAAATAGATTTCCTAAAAATCTCCTCATTGGGAGTTGCCTATCGATATGCTGTCAAAATCAAGAAGAAATTTAGGCACCAAAACAAATGGGAATTTAGGTCTGTAAATTTGCAACAACCAAAGAATGGTAAAGACGACCCTAACCAACAAACTCTAGACAACCAGTCCAAGATACATGACAAAAAGGGTAAAGGGAAGATGAAGAATGACACCGAGAAGTGGTGTGAATTCCACAAAATCCCCTGGCACAACACCAATGAATGTCGCTCGAAACAATCATTTGTGGCCGAGGTCAAAGACATGGAGTTGAGCCCTAATTCAAAATCCGATCCATAAAATATTAAAAACAGACATATCATTGATGCAAACCCCACTACCACTGGCACGACCACAACAATTCAACCAGAAGAATCAATACATCTTGAAGAGGTGGAGCAACTCTTTCATTCATAGATGTGGATGAAGGGGACCCTGTTGCATTTCATTTTTGATAACAGAAGCCATAAGAACCTCATCTCATCTAAGGCCGTCAAATAGTTTGGGTTGTCAACAACACCACATTCACAGCCATACAACATCGGGTGGCTTCACCAGGGATGAGATCTCTGTGCAACCAATAGTGTTGCATGTCTTATGGCATCCAACCCTTCAAGGATGAGGTAGTATGTGATGTTTCCCCTCTTGATGTATGTGATGTGGTTTTGGACCAACCATATATGTGGACACGTCATGTTTTCTATGAGTCTAGACCCCATAGTGTCCTTGTCATTCTGGGAGGTCAACTATATCGGATACCAGAGGTAGTTCCGACTACTGCTCCACCAAAACAATGCCACAAGGTAATCTCTCATATTGCAAAATTCATCCTCTTAAAAGTTTGTTCAAAGGATGCACAAAAGACCGTTACAACCACTGCAACCTCAACACCTTTTATCCAGCAAAAAATGATTTTCAAAGAGAAAGAAGATAACCAGCATATTCCACCCCACCAGCAACAAGTTTGTGACAGTATTTCACAGACCAAGCAACACAACTTCTCCAAAAGAGCACGCAGCTCACTAAGATCCAGATTCAGAAAATGCTTTCCCCTCTTCCCTGGGAACTCAACCCAATGGAGACCATTGCTTCCTAAGGGGGGAGGATTGATCCAGGTGGATATTGGTGGCCACCCACCTCTTCCAGCTGACTCCTTTTGTCATTTCTTAGTTCAACACATTCTTATGTACTTCTTTGTAATTGTGGGTTCTACGCTTTCATGGTTGTCTAGAGCCCTACACATCTTCCAGGTGGGTACCGGTGGCCTCCCACCTAATCCAACTGGCTTATTTTGAATGTTTTCATGTCAGCACATCTTGTTGTACTTCCAGGGCCATTTTGGGGCCCTAAATAGTGTTATTTTGGATTGACATAGTCAAATTGTAGACAGAGTCAGAGTTTTATGGTGTAATGCGTAGTTCTCGAAAATACCTTTCCAATGGGATATCATGAGCATAAAACAAATATTGTATGCAAAAGCTACGACCCTGGGAAGTTAATGTACTAACTTACCCAAACGAGGTCCACGTGACTTTTGGTGTTTCATCACCTAGGGTCAGGTTTTTGGATGTCTAGGGTTTTGGAATTCCTGTTTAACACAAAATACCTTCAGAGCCTCATTGTAATAATCTTCTAGAGAATGAGTGTAGATGTGACATCTCTCTAGTGAGTCTTGCACTTTGCATTTTTACAGTCTCTTTACAATTCTTTCATTAATTGAAATCAAGTATTGTTGTATTTCTTTGTTTCTGGCAATTTTCATGAGTATTTCATTGTAATTTCTCTGCTTTCATTTCATTCTGAACATAATCCAAAGATATAAAGTTGCCACCATTCTAGTGAGTCTTGCACTCTGTATTTTTACAGTCTCTTTACAATTCTTTCATTAATTGAAATCAAGTATTGATGTATTTCTTTGTTTTTGGAAATTTTCATGAGTATTTCATTGTAATTTCTCTGCTTTCATTACATTCCAAACATAATTTGGATCAGTGGTATTAGAGCAGGTTTCTCTTGATTGTTTTTCAGCACATGTCCCCAATGAGGTATGAGTATAGAAAATTGGGTCTCGAGCTTGTCTCTCTTGAGGAAAATCACTCTCACACACCCAAGAAACCCTCGATGGCGGTAGAAAAGAAAAACGACGGAGCAAAAGATTTTATTAAACTGTTTCTTGAGAATTCTCTCGTGCGACAGAGGGATGAAATGATGGAGAATTTTTCACACATCCTTCAATGCCTGTCAATAGCAACAGGCGCATATTCATCAAATGACCTTTCTGGAGGAACCTCACCCTTCAAGGTACAATTTGATTTTGATATTCCCATATTTCAAGGTTAGATAGATGTGAATGCCTTAGAAAAATGGTTAAATCTATTAGAAGGTTATTTCTTTGTTCAAAAATTTTTCGACAGGGAAAATATCACATTCGCACTCCTCAAGGCTCTCCCCCATGTCAAACATTGGTGGGAAAATTATTGTGAACAAAGTTCCACAGAGGAATCTAGAATATATGGGGTTGATACCACTTGCAATATTTTTGTGGATGTCGTCAAAGAAGAGTACTATCCTATTGATAACCATGAAGACTAGTACATGAGATGGACCACACTATGGCAAGAGAAGAGCCAAACAATGCCAGAGTTCACAAATACTTTCCATACCTTAAGCACCAAGTTGGGTATCAAGGATTTTGAGTGACATCTAGTTCTGAAATACCATGGGCATATGCATAGGTACATCCAAACTGAAATGGATTTCCTAAACATCTCATCATTGGGAGTTGCCTATCGATATGTTATCAAAATAGATTAGAAATTTAGGCACTAGAACAAATGGGAATTTGGGTCTGCAAATATGCAACAACCAAAGCACGATAAATATGACCCTAACCAATAGCCTCTAGACAAACAATCCAAGACACAGGAAAAAAAGGGTAAAGAGAAGACGAAGAATGACACTGGGAAGTGGTGTGACTTCCACAAAATCCCCTGGCACAACACCGATGAATGTCGCTCAAAACAGTCATTGGTGGTCAAGGTCAAAGACACATATCTAAACCCTGATTCAAAATATGATCCAGAAAATATTGAAAATAGACAGATCATCGACACAGACCCCATTTTCATTGTCGTGACCACAATAATTCAACCAGAAGAATCAGTAGATCCTAAAGAGGGGGAGAGCCTCTTCCATTCACAGATGTGGGTGAAGGGGACCCATTGCATTTCATTGTTGATAACGATAGCCAGAAGAACCTCATCTTAGCTAAGGCCATCAAACAGTTGGGGTTGTTGGAAAAACCACACCCACAACCATACAACATCGGGTGGCTTCACGAGGGACGATGTCTCCGTGTCAGACAACAGTGTTGCATGTCCTATGGAATCCATCCCTTCAAGGATGAGATAGTATGTGATGTTTCCCCTCTTGATGTATGTGATGTGGTTTTTGGCCAACCATATATGTGGACATGACATGTTGTCTATGATTCTAGACCCCATTGTGTCATTATCACTCTGGGAGGTCAGCTCTATCGGATACTGGAGGTAGTTCTGACTATTGCTCCACCAAAATAGTGTTGCAAGGTAATATCTCATACTGAAAAATTCAACCTCTTCACAGA